>PVJD01017137.1:0-18501 GCA_004026545.1 Mormoops blainvillei
CATTTTGTTAAGAACTTTTGTATCGAAGTCTATGGATATTGAACTGTAGTTTTCTTTTGTTTTAATTATTTTTTCTGAGTTTGGAATCAGAGTAATACTGACCTCATAGAATGTATTGAGATGTTTTGCCTCCTCTTTAGTTTTCTGGAAAAGTAAAATTAGTGTTTTTTCTTTCTAAATTGCTTTGTAGGGTTCACCTGTAAAGCCATCTGAGCCTGAAGGGCTTTTTGTGAGGTTTTTAATGACAAATTCAATTTCTTTAGTAAATATAAGGCTATTTAAGTTATCTAACTTTTTAATAAGCTTTAGTAGGTTGTGTCTTTTAGGAAATTTGTCTTTTTCATCTGCATAGTCAGATTTATTGACATAAAGTTGAGTATATTATTTTCTTATTATATTTTTAGTATCTGTAGATCTTAAAGTTATATCAGCTCTCTCATTCCTGATATTGATAATTTGTGCCCTCTCTAATTTTATTCTTGATAGATTTTTCTAGAGACATCAATTTTAGTGATATTCTCAAAAAACCAGCCTATGTTTTCATTGATAGTCTCTATTGATTTTGCTTTCTATTTGTAGATTTTTTCACTTTTATCTTTATTGCCTTCTTTCTTCTATTTACTTTGGGTATTTTGTTTTTTCCCTTAATATCTAAGGTGAAAGTTTAGGTCAGTGATTTAAGGAAACGTTTCTTCTTTTCTACTATAGGCACTAATGTCGGTTATTTATAACTCTTATATTTAATTTTGAAATATGTTGGGATTTTCCAGATATCTTTTTGTTATGGACTTCTAATTTAATTTGATAATGCTCAGAAAGCATACTTTGCATGATTTAATCCATTTAAGTTTATTGAAAATTTTTATGGCCCAGGATATGTTCTCTCTTGTTTTATGTTTCATATGCACTTGAAAATAATATATATTCTGCTGTGGTTAAGTGGAGTGCTCTATAAATGTCAATAAGGTCAACTTGTTTAATAATATTTGTCAAATCTTCTGTAGTCTTACTGGTTTTCTCCTGGCTCTATCAATTACTGACAGAGTGGTTTTGAAATATGTGACTATAATTGTCTACTTATTGATTTTTCCTTTCATTTCAATCATTTTTGCTTCATGTATTTTTTAAGGTCTACTAGTAGGTACATAATAATTTAGAATTGTTTTATCTTCTTTATGAGTAGACCCCTTTATTATTATTATTATTAATGACCCTTTATCTCTGATAATATTCTTTGTTCTGAAGTTTGCTTTGCCTAAAAATAATATGGAGACTCCAACTCTGACTTTCTTATAATGAGTGGTAAATGGCATTTTTTATACAATTAATTTCAGTTTATTTTTGTGTTTATATTTACAGTGGGTTTTTTTGTAGACAACATATAGTCGGACCTTGCTTTTTTTTAAATCCAGTGTGAAAATCTCTGCCTTTTAATTGTGGTGATCAAAACATTTACATTTAATGTGATTAATGATATGTTTAGGTCGACTCTACCATCTTGCTCTTTGTTTTCTATTGGTCACATGTGTTCTTTGCACCAGGCTTTACCTGGGTTTCCCTCTCGCGTTTCAGCTTAAAACCTCTTCAGCAAAGAAAGCTAGGGGGTCACAGGGCTCACTTTCTTTATTTCCTCTCTGTCAGGATTTGCTGTCCCGTACAGCTTTATTCACAATGTGTGAAAACTGCTCTTTTTAGACAAATATTGTATGATTCCACCCAAATGAGGTAGTCAAACTCTTAGAGACAGAAAGAAGAATTATGGTTGTCTGGGGTTGGAGGATGAGAGATTGGAAAGCTAGTATTTAATTCGTACAGAGTTTCGGTTTTAGGACATGAAAAGAGCTGTGGAGACGGATGACAATGATGGTTGCACAACATTATAAATGTATTTAAACTATTGAACTATACACTTTAAAATGGTTAGATGCCTGTGCTGGCCAAGTGGCTCAGTTGGTTGGTTTTGGTGTTGGCCTCTACACCAAAAGGTTGTGAGTTCGAACCCAGGTCAGAGCACATAGCTATGCTGTGGGTTCAATCCTTGGTCGGAGAGCATATGGGAGGCAACCAATTGATGTTTTTCTCTCACTTTGATGGTTCTCTTTCTCCCTTCCTCTCTCTTTAAAAACAATAAACAGATCCCTGGGTGAGGATTTTGAAAAATGGAAAACGATAAAACTGTTCCCTATATTTTGTATTATTTTTAGTTAGTTCAGTTAATCTACTCTGTTTTACTCTATCTTGCCCAGAAGCAGAAGTCTTCACTTTTGAGTTTCACAATTGTTATCTCTTCTGTATCTACCTACAGCATCTGTGCATCTAACTTAATGTTTTTCACCCTTATAAAATATGCAGCCAGGTTCTTAATACTACATTATACCTCCTGACTACCAGCAGAAGAGTTAGTTCTCTAGTTGAAGAGAACTTCATAGTCAAAAGGTCTTTCAGGAACTCAGAACCTCAACACTATCAAAAGTATATGGGCTTTATATTCACTTAGATGTGCAAACATATAATAATAACAACAATAGTAGATGAATTTGCTTAAAAGGTGCACTGTGCTAAGCACTATGCCAAGTACTTTCATTGACTCCTAATAACACTCTGAGGAGGAACTACTTTTACAGATGAGACACTGAGGCTTAGAAATGCCGAGCAGCTTTTCCATTGTCACCCCACAGAAGGAGGCCTGAAAATCTAGGTTCTTCAATCCTACATTCATGCTGTCCCTGACATTCTAAAATAGGACATGGCCTTTTGCATGTATGACTTCAAATATGAAAGAGTTCAGCCATTATTAGGGGAAAATGCAGCACAATTCCTTGCAGCTCACAGCTCTAGTTTGGTTTATCCTAGGTTTGTTCATCAGGTCAGCTATAAAAAGCTGGATATATTTTCTAAAATTAAGATTTATGCTGATTTTAGTTCCTGTATAGTTTTCATGCATAGATGTATTTTTAAGACTTTCACTTATTTTTTGTTGAATGATTTGATAACTAGTATATACATTTTGTTAACATGAAATTATTAATCCTTTACTAAATTTTGCTTAGTTTTTTGGTTTTCAGATAAACTTAAAATTTTAGTTCTTATTTGGATAATACTAAGTAATAGTAGCTATTAATTAATGAGTCTCTCCTAATTAATATACTGCTAGCACCTTGTATATTCATCATAATTCTAAGAAACTCCCAGTCTGTGGTAATTTTTTTTCTAAAACTCCCTGGTAATCCTGACGACAATAATAATAATAAAAATAATAAAAATTCCTGAAGTGCTTGTCTGGAGATCACCTGTCCCTGCCTCTCCCCACCTGGCTGTGTTCAGTAAGTTTCACATTTGAAGAGTGAACAGCGCAGTGCGCAGCCTGAGCCCAGCACAAAAGCTGCTGCAAATGCTCGGCTCAGCAGGGAGGCGGGTGGAGGGGGTGGACAGCCGAGCACTGCAGGCCACAGCACAGGCAGAGTTCCTCCCCCACCATCATCTCGGAGCCACCTTTTTGAGGACGAATCATGTGAAGGATTTGCCAACAACATCTAGTTTCTGCTTATCGCCTAAGAGAATGCGAGCAAGGAGAAATTATCTTTCTAAAGTGATACCCAATTCTGGAGATTTTTGGAACATTACTATTTGGACAATAAACTCCTGGATTGTGGGTGGTTGTGCTATTGTGCTTGGTGAGGGGTGGGAGAGGAGTGAAAGTGAACCATCATTTCCGGGTGCCTACTGTGTGACAGACATACTATCATATTTCATCAAAATTGTGAGAAAGGCATCATTTCCCCCATTTTATGGATCCAAGCTACAACTCACAGGCTTAAGTAACTAACCCGTTGGTAACACAATTTAAGTACCACAGCTGGTATTCAAACCCAGGTCTTCCTGACTTCCAAGGTCATTATTTTTTCCATACACCATCATTTTTTCATGACCTTTGGTTGTAAACATTTTATAGCCCTCATACCAAGCACAAATTTCTGAATATTAGATTGAAATTGTCCAATGTTCTCAGCCACACTTGATTCACTGTAACCACTTCATAGGAATTAATGATCGACGTGATTTTTTAGGTCAGTGGTATAGTTTGTCTTTGTGTTAAAGAAAATCTGAGATTCCATTTAACATATGCACAAAAGAAACAAACCTCTTCCTTTGTCATAATCAAAGTGTATCTTACAGCAATTAAAAGGGAATCCAAAATTTACCTTTATCTTAACATTTTCCAAACTGGATTCATTTTCTAAATTAAAATTTTTTATAAAGTTTTACATATTATTTTATTTTTAAGTTTCTTAATAAATAGTTAACTAACGATTTAAGTCTGAACATTTTGGGATCTACAATGCTTACTTTAATATTTAAGTAAATGGAGAAAATTTTCTAGTCATTAGAATTCTAAAAGATATATTATTTTTATCTAAATTCCAATAGGTAATCTGCCACATTCAAAAACTAAAAATATAATAAACTATCAAATGAGAATTTCAGAAAAATCAATCAACCTGACAAAGGTAAGAAAATGCATTTTAAAGAATTGTTTACAATGGCAATATATGTGTGCTTCTAAAAGTAAAGTCTTTTCCTTCATTTTTCTCTCTTTGATCTTGTTTGCTACTTAAACAGATATTTATGCTATGTTTGTATTACTGCTAGACATTAAAATAATCATGCATTTCTGATGTATTCTTAACTCTTCATTTATAGCTAGTTTTAATGTTACACCAAGACAAACTAAAAATGTATTAGCTAAGGTCAGAGATATCCACATTGTCTTCATGACCAACCCAAGTTCCAATGAGACTTTGAATCATTACCTTAAAAAATTACCTTAGGATTCCTGGTCAAGATGATGGCATGGGTAAACATGGCTCACCTCCTCACACAACCACATGAAAATTAAATTTAGAACAACCATCACTCAGAACTATCAGAAATCAAGTCGAATGGAAGTCTGACAACTTGGAATTAAAGAAACCCCACCCATCCAGACTAGCAGGAGGGGCAGAGATGTGGAACGGGCTGGTCCCACATCCACATGTGGTAGATAAAAATTCGGGAAGGATATCCAGGAGTCCTAGCCCCACATCAGGCCCGCCAGCCCAGGGTTCCAGTGCCAGGAAGATAAGTCCCCAAAACTCTGGCTGCAAAAATCAGTGGGGATTGAGTCAGTAGAAGAAATGTATGGAGTCCCAAGCAGTTCTTAAAGAAACCACACACGGACTTACTCAGATTCACTCCCTCCGAGCTCTAGCACCAGGGTAGCAGCTTGAAAGGAACCAGTGGCATACAGGGAGGAACTGAAGTGTCTGGCATTAAGGTGAGAGCAGGGGGGACAGCTTTCTTCCAGATACAAAGGTGGACAGAGGCCATTGTCCCTTTTCTGAACTCTCTCCCCACAGAGTCAGAGAGCTTCCAGATGGGAGCCATATCTGAGACTCCATCAACCTGGCTAACACTGTTTGCCCCACCCTGGAGATCCCCAGAGACTCCATCCTTCCCAATTATGGGCCCACCCAAGCTGTTAACAGTAATTTTTCCATATGAATGCTTGGTCTAGGCTCATGCTTCACAACTTTCCTAAATCCTCTCAAATAAGCAACAGCTAGCCTCAGTGAACCCCCAGCACCCGTCCTCTTGCTAAGTGGTACCAGGCCCAGCACTAGCAGCAGCCAGCCTAGATTCACAGCTTGGCTACACCTGGGAATTTCCAAGCCCAGCAAATGTAGCAACCATCTCAGATTGCTTTATAGCTCATGCAGAGTGCTCCTGGGGAGAACACAGGTTGGGGCTGACCTTGGCCTGCACTACGCAGGAAACCCCAGAGCTTTTTCACCCAGTGGACAGCTGCAGACCACACCACAACCCTGCATCTGCACAGCTGACCATCCACAGAGGACAGAGGTTTGTGGTCAGTGGTTATAGCCAGTCCTTGTAGCTGACTGGCCTAGGTAAATCCCTCCCATTGCCCTGCCAGCAGCAATCAAGGCTCATCTACAAGAGGAGAGTGTATGAAGCCCATATGGAGGATGCACGATGAGTGCCCAGCTTGGGTGATAGGGAAGACTGTGCCACTGGACCCTACAGGACACCTACTACATTCAGCCATACTACCAAGACAGAGTCATAGCAGGTCTACCTAATACACAGAAACAAACACAAGGAGGCTGCCGAACGAGGAGACAAAGAAACATGACCCAAATGAAAGAAGAGATCAAAACTCCAGAAAAAGAGCTAAGTAAAATGCAGATAAACAATCTGACAGATGCAGAGTTCAAATACTGGTTATAAGGCTGTTCAAGGAACTTAGCAAGGACCTCAACAACATAGAAAAGATCCAGTCAGCAAAAGTTAGATACAGTAATTAAAATAAATAACAATTTACAGGGAAACAACAGTAGAGTGGATAAAGACAAGAATCAAATCAATGATTTGGAACATAAGGAAGCAAAAAAAACCAACCAATCAGAACAACAAGCAGAAAAAATAAAATCCAAAAAACTGAGGATAGCATAAGCAGCCTCTGGGACAACTTCAAGCAATCCAACATCCACATCATAGGGGTGCCAGAAGAAGAAGAGAAAGAACAAGAAATTGGAAATCTATTTGGAAAAATAATGAAAGAAAACTTACCTAATTTGGTGAAGGAAATAGACATGCGCATCCAGGAAGCATAGAGAGTCCCATACAAGATGCATGCAAGGAGGCCCACTCCAAGACACATCATAATTAAAATGTCAAAGGCTAAAGATAAAGAGAGAATCTTGAAAGCAGCAAGAGAAATGCAGTTAGTTACCTATGAATGAGTTTTCAAAAGGACTTTCAGCTGATTTCTCAAAAGAAACTTTGCAGGCTAGAAGGAATTGGCAAGAAATATTCAAAGCCATATAAAGGAGGGACCTACAGCCAAGATTGCTCTAGCAAAGATGTCATATAGAATCGAAGAGCAGATAAAGAGATTCTGACAAGAAAAAAATAGTTCCTCATCACCAAACCATTATCATATGAAACTTTAAAGGGGCTTATTTAAGAAAAAGAAGATCAAAACTATGAACAATAAAATGGCAATAAATACATATCTGTCAACAATTGAATATAAAAAACAAACTAAGCAAACAAGAAGAACAGAAACAGAGTCACGGATGGATATAGAGAGCATTTTGATGGTTGCCATGTGGGAGGGGGTTCTAGGGGAATGGGTGAGGAAGTAAAGGAATTAAGAAGTACAAGTAAGTAGTTACAGAATAACTATGGGGATGTTAAGTACAGTATAGGAAATGGAGTAGCCAAAAAATTTATATGCATGACTCATGGGCATGAATAAGGACAGCAAAATTGGGACAACTGTAATAGTATAATCAATGAAATATAATCAAAAAAAGAAGAAAATTACCTTAAAGTAAAAATATCAGTGACATTTTGTTGTCTTATATATTTGAATGCATAGACTATGATAACCCGAAGGAAAATTCCACGTGCTCCCTGTGGATCATAAAGCACAATCAGTACTGAGGCATCACTGTCTCCCTTGGTCTTCTTAGGGTGAAACTGGAGAAACCACACGTCATGCCAGAGAGACGACCAACATGAAGACACAAACGGTTGCATCGTATTTTAGAGTAAGATAATAAATTATGATGTGCTGTGCTAAGGGATGTTATTTATTCCAAATAATAATAATAAGCGACAGAGCAAAATCTAGTAATATAGCGTGATAGCGGCAAAAAAGAATTTTTACTGTATCTTCATTACTATTTTTTAGATGTAGGATGCATTAGAGTACATGCTCAAAAATCTACAAAATTACTGTGGACCGAGTCCATTTAACGGAAGTCTATACCTGGGTTAAACTCTGTCATTAGAAACAAATGCCCTTCCACCTGAATAAAACTTAGAAGGGCTTTTAATTTGATGCTGTGGTAACTCTCAATGCTGCTTCCCACTCCTGAATAATTTTAGGATAGACAGACATGACAAGGCGGAGCATTCATTCCCATTCCATATCTTGCTGCACACAGATAAGGTAAAAACCTCAAAAGAATGAACGTAGAGTAGCCACTGCCTGGTCCCTAAGGAAAACCACTGCCTAAACGGCGGGAAGCTCTTGCCCAGCTTACCAACAGACATGTCTATCACCTTTGTATCTACACTGCCTGGCAGATGTTTGCATGGCCACAGGGATGATGATGCACTGATAAATGTAATGAAAAAGGGCTCTCAGCCATTTGATGAAGATCACATCTGAGTCTCGGTGCCCGAGAGGAAGCCATGTGAAGCCAATGCTGTCAGTTACCCAAGGCCAGCATTTGGTTTGCTCTGGTCTTGTAACTGCAGGCTTTTACATTTCCAGCACTGAAAGAGATCAGGCCGTCAACAGCTATCAATGTCCACACATTCTGTCCAGGCCAACTACCTGTCATCCTGGTCCCTAACATACTAGTGTTCTGAGATGCCATTTTTAATTGAACCATGATTATCATACTATGTTATATACTTACTTAATTGGCTACTAGTTTATTATACTTAGCAAATTGGCTACTGCTTTAATAAGGCATTGCTGCATAATAGAGTTTTCCCAATTATATGATTTTTAAAAATCTAAAATAAATAAGAAAATTATCAAACTAGAGCAGATTGAAGAATTTACATGGATTTGCTTATTTTTATAACTATGTTCTATATATTAAACTGTATTAACTTCTCAGTCCTTATTTTACAGTAGGAGATGATTTTGACAGGGATTAAAGTGTTTACTTTTATCCTTTCTATAAAGAAAGAGCTAGATAAGGAAATTAGTAGTTTAAGCAGGAAACTAGATTGTGTGCCTAAATATTGTAATTTGGCAAGTTTCCCTGAAATGATATAATTATTTACAAACTATATCAAAAATAATTTTATCTATCAATTAAAGTTGCCTTTAGAAATCACAAGCAAATTTTTAATAGCTAAGTTCCTAGTTATTGCCTCTTCATTTTTCTGAGTAAATCTGTCTTTTAAAAAATACTGTATATAAAATTGTTATTAATGCAAATTTCCCTCCATTTAGTGTGAATTAATACAAGCATGTGTAATATTCAGTTTTTAGTTTTTCTTCCTAATAATGAAAAGAAAGACCTACAAGCTCATAACTTTTGTATGCTACACTGGGAAATTTATTTTTGTTGCGTATTATAGTATTCCTTGATGGATTTGTTATCTAAAATGGTGGTGGGCCAACCTCATTTTGTTCGTTGCATCAAACCAAATAATGAACGTCAGGCAAGAAAATACGACAAAGAAAAAGTTCTGCTACAGCTTCGCTACACAGGAATTCTGGAAACAGCAAGAATTCGAAGGCTAGGATACTCACATCGGATACTTTTTGCTAACTTTATAAAACGGTATGTGGATTCCTTTTTAAGTTTCCATGTGTAATTTATATCAAAATTCTTCAGAGGAATTATAGGAAACAATAAGAAACAATTACTAGGCATTGTCAGGAGGAAGCATTTTGTTCATGCTAAGGATTGTGTGTTGAAAGAGAAGGTAACTATGAACTGGAGCTGGAAGTCTCTCTTGGCAACTGGGAGGTCCTTTGTGGCACACAGAGTACGTGTCACAGGCAGCATGACTGAGAAGCCTGAGCTCCTATCTGGTTCTCATCCCGGTTCCACCACTTGCTGTGTGACCGTGGCCTATACCAGTGATTCTCAGTGAGGGGAGACTGTGCCCTCACAGTACATTTGTTGATGTCTAGAGATTTTTTCATTATTTTCATTATTATTTTTGCCTCAGCCCCAAGATCCCCAAATTACTTATTATCTATAGTGCTGTAGTCCCAAATCCCACAATTTATACCACAAAGCAAACCCATAAAAAACAAAGCAGAAGTCAGTATGTTGGCTTTAAAACAAGTCTTTAAACTAAGAGACACAACAAAGCACCAGCCTGAGTGTTTCTCTATAAACACATCTGATCTACCTAGATGTTTATTTCCACAGCAAGGTCCTAGAAACTGTTCATTATTCATTCAACAAGCATTTAATTGAGCATCCACTATGTTCCAATCCTTGAAAAAAAAAAGAGTGACACAAATCTTAATCCAAGATTAATTAAAGAGCCTCTGATGTTAAGAAACCCACACACTAGTTGTGAGAACAGGGATCTAATTATCTACATCATCATCCAGTGTAATGTAAACTTCAGGAGGCAAAGGTGTTTGTTGGTCTGCTGGGTTCACTGTTGTGTCCACTGTTGTGTCTCCATCACTTACATGGGTGCCTGGCATGTAGTAGGTACTCAACAAATACTTGTTAAATGAATGAAAGAATAGTGGATATTTTCAATAATAGTATACACAGGGCAGTCTGAGAGCACGAAGCAGAGATGGTGGAGGTGAAAAAGGAAAAGGAAGACTTCTCAAATTATAGTAAACATTTCAATATAGCAGAGAATCATAAAAGTAATATATACTATATATAAATGTTTACAAAAGTATAAATATATACTATATATACTTTAACTTAGAACCTGGGC
The DNA here is from genome assembly GCA_004026545.1 of Mormoops blainvillei. Classification (NCBI taxonomy): domain Eukaryota; kingdom Metazoa; phylum Chordata; class Mammalia; order Chiroptera; family Mormoopidae; genus Mormoops; species Mormoops blainvillei. The sequence continues at coordinate 10,510 of PVJD01017137.1, forward strand.
ATATATTCATTTTACAATCTTTTGACATAGGCTTCATTCTTTTCTTTGAATAATTCGAAGTCCACTGATCAGAGTTAATTGACTCCTTCTTACATAAGCTGTCCACAACCACTTATTTGTGTATTTTAGTTAATGTTTCCTGAAGTGAAACAAGAAGCTAAAGATACTTGTAAAACAATCACAGGACTGAATATTTCTTACTTCTCCCCAACCCTCTATAATAACTTCTTCCATGTTTAATTCCATAATTTTTTAGAAGACTTCTTCATGGAGTCTTATCAACACATTTAATGCAGTTTCGTATAAACAACTCTCTGGCTTTTCTCACTCATATCTCACCAATTTACCTGATAATTATTTGACTAATGTGTCCTCAAGTGCAAATGGCAAAGCAGACTTGGCAGTCAACCCAGCTCACTTGGCAGAGCAGAGCAGAGCACACAGGCACACCAGCGAGAGCTGCTGCCCGTGGGCTCCGGAGCGCGGCGGACATGAGACAGCATGCCCCACACAGGGAAAGAGAATGTCATGAACCCAGTCAGTCTGTTCATTGAAAATAGGTTAAGAAGAGTCCCTAGACTACTGGAAGTTGGTCTTCCTTAAGAGAACGAGGAGTGAGGATGGAAGGACATGCAAGCATAGGAAATAACACACACAAAAGCAAAGAGGCATGAGCAAATGTGGCCCTTTGGCATAATTTTAAATAACTGTTATGACTGGAGCTCAGGATGTCCATGGGAAATTGCAAAACGTGGGGCTGGAAAGGCAGGCAGGGATACGGAGCAGGAAGGAACGTTCAGATGAGCCATCATATGTGGCAACCGATTTTCAATGACTGCTTTCAGTTTAATTTTAAGTGTCTCCATTTCCACTGCTTTCCAGCCTTTGCATTTATGTCACCTCCCAACCTTTGAAAGCACCTGATTTTATCACAGTTTAGAACTTGGGAAATCCTCCAAGATTTTGAAGTCAGGAAAGGACATGATCAGATTTTCATTGTAAGATAGTTCAGACAGAGCTGTACAGGTTGGCCTAGTGTGGGAGAGGGGAGAGGGCAGTGAAAGTGGACACGACCAGTGGGGAGACAATTACAGACATCAAGGTGAGGAGTAACTTTAACAACTGTAGGAACAGAGAGAAAGAAATGGGCTCCAGAGGGACTTTTATGTTCGTTGGGTACACTGAGTAAAGAATAGGGAGGACTGTAGGACGACATATAGATTTCAAGTTTAAGTACCTTTTCAAAAGTGATATTCGCAGAGACAGGAACTAGCAGAAGAAGGAAAAGGTGATGCATTTTGCTGAGTTCGGAGTGTCTGTAGGATAACCAGGTGAGGATGTAGAGTAGGCAGTCAGAAGTAATGTGTTCAGAGCTTATGTAAACAGGTCCGAAGATACAGATATAGGAATCATCACATACAGGGAATAGCTGGAACCATGTAGTTAACCAGACATCTGTGAAGAAAGCTTAGAAGGAAATGGAGCATTCTAGAACACTAGCTTTTAAGCAGCAAATCTAAATATGAAGCATGTCAGGGAGACTGGGTTGGGGGAGCACCTCAGGGGGACAAGATGGGATGGAAACCTTTGAGACACTCTCAAGACAGAGAGAGTGGTCAACAATATCAAATGCTGCAGAAAAAACACTTATGATTAGGGTGGAAAACAACACTTTAGATTTCATTACTAAAGGATCATGTGTGATTCAATAAGATTCCAGGAACTGAGGAGTGATGGGAAGTAGAGAAATGGAAACAGTTATTTTAAAAAATCTTTCAAATTACCTATAAAGCCAGTAGGGGATATAGAAACATTTTATATGAGAATTAGGGGGCTTGTTTTGTACTAAATGGAAGGAGCTAGAAGAGAGAAAAGGAATTGAAAATATACAGAAGAGAAGAAGAGGAGAAGATGGCACCCAGAACACAGGGAAATGGAGAATGAACATCTCCTCCTCTGAAGGAGGAAGAAAGAAGCAATAGTGGGCAAATGGACTTGTAGTTGGGGAAGAAGTTGGTAGAGCTTGTGCCTGGCGGCCTCTAGTTAAACGGTAGACAAGCTTATCTGTGGAGAGTGGTTCAGAGGGCAGGGCAGATGGGGGGCTTGACTGGAGCAGGAAAGATTAAATAGCTGTGTGGGGATCAAGTGAGGAAAACGGCATGGACACCAGTTTGGATTCTGAGCATCCTTGTGGGTTGCTCCGCTGAACCAGGAGGTCATACATGAACAGGGGAGTGCACCATGAATAAATGGGGATTTTCACTGGCAGAGCTCTAAAGCCTGACACGAGAGCAGAGAAGCAGATGATTGGTTGGCCCAGGTTTGTGTGTGTGCAGACCATGTGCAACAAAACAACAAGAGGGAGAGAGTCAAGGGCGTTCACCTAGGATGGTTCCTGTGATGACTTGCAAGATCCTGGCTGGATCTAGAAGGAAATGAAGCCAGGAGACAGCTGGTAGACTAAGAGAGCAGGTTTAATCCTGAGGCCCTGGCCAGCATGGCTTACTTAGTTGGAACGTTTTCCTGTAAACCAACAGGTCGCGGGTTTGTTCCCTAGTGAAGGCACACACCTAGGGTTCAGTCCCCTGTCGGGTTACCTACAGGAGACAACTAATCAGTGTTTCTTTCTCACATCGATGTTTCTTTCCCTCCCTTGCCCGCTCTCTAAAGTCAATAAGCATGTCCTTGAGTGAGGATAAAAAACAAAAGCTTAATACTCAAGTGTGCAGGGCTGAAGCATGGGAGACTAATAGGCACTTTCAGAAATTACTTGCACAGACAGCAAAAGCTGTGACCATCACTTCATTCTAGACCATTCTAAGCCAAGATTCTCCAAGACCCTAACAGAAACTGGTTCATCTGAAGATTCAGTGAGATGAAACGTGGTGGAGCTGGGATATATTATTTTTAGAGGTTTTTATCTGGGGGCTCATATTTAGTTAAGAAAGTTGATACTTAAAGATGCTCCATGATGTGTCCAAGTTTATACAGGTAACTAGATCAGAGCTCTGCTCCCTGACTCTCAGTAAGGCACCTTCACTTCACGGTGCTGCCACAGTCTTCCACACAGCGTGGCCTCTGTTCTGACAGTCAGAACCTACCAAAACATTCTGCTTCGCTTCTGCTGGACTCTCAGGTTAATCTTGCACCAAGAAATTGGAGAAACGTGAGGGAGTGTTGAAAACTCTAGAAATCTGCTTTTTTGCACAAGACCATTGACCAGTGTAAACTGGTTTTTCTTCCTTTAATTCACCCCTTTTCCCTACTAGACTTTGTGATTAGCCTGAAAAACTTATGGCCTCTTTATTCACTTCCTTCTTTCAATTATTAATTTATTAAAACAATAGAGAAAACAGCCAGCAAGAGACATGGCATAACTCAAGAAAAAACAGTGATAGAAGGCGTGTATACACTGGTGGGAAGTTTGCATTAGACTTAAATCCCTCCATACAATTTCAAGATCAGATTCCAATATTTTTGTGAAGGTGAAAAAAGAAGAAGAAAAACTGTTTCCTCTGCTTCCTGCCACTGCAGTGCTTCTGCACTTCGTGCCCAGAGAAATGTTACTTTTTAAAAAATACCCAGCTAATGTTTTTTTAATTTCTATTGACTATTTAGGGTGACATTGGTTAAGAAAATTATACAGGTTTCAAGCGCACAATTCTATAATACATCATCTGTATAATGTATTTTGTGTTTACCACCCAAGGTCAAGTCTCGTTCTGTCACCATTTACCCCTCCCTTAATCCTCTTCTACCTGCCCCCACCCCCTTTCTCTATGGTAATCGCCATACTATTGTTTGTGTCTGTGAGTTTGTTTGTCCCCCCCCCACCCGCCCCGCAATCCCTTTACTCCTTCCATCCAGCCCCCAACTCCCTTCCCTCTGACAGCTGTGAGTCTGTTCTGTGTATCTGAGAGTCTGTTTCTGTTTTGTTTGTGTTCTAGTGGAGCTTTTGTTGGAGATTTCAGTGTCAAGTGTTGAAAAGCAATTACTAAACTGAAAAAACAATGCTCAAATCTATACAAATAGACTGGACTGGATTTGTGGCAGTCTGGAATTCAGCCTACTCCAGAGCTATCCTGAGAACGCCTGAGGGATCCGCTGCGTTAAATCTCAGGAGTCTCTTCCCTCCCCTGCACAGAACTGTTGAGTGTCCACCAGGTTCTGAGACGTTGGACCTTCATGAAATACTAACCAGCCTTCTCTCCCATTTGAAGGTACCACGTTCTCTGCTACAAGTGGAGTGAGGAGCCCCCAGTGAGCCCTGACACCTGTGCCACCATTTTGGAAAAAGCTGGTCTTGATAACTGGGCTCTTGGAAGAACAAAAGTAAGGTTTTCATGTAATTTTCAAGAAAAAAATAATAATTATGTTAGATTTACTGAGAATTACGTTTTACATTGGTTGAAAATGTTATAGCTTTTTATATTACAGAATCTTAGCTTAACATAGGGGAAGTATATTGATAAATTCCTAAAGGTTTTCTTCAGCAAAATTAAACACTTTGCTCTCATAAAGGTTTCCTGTAAGAAATTCAGGAAAAAATTTATCTCAAAGACTTATCCAAAAATAGGATGGAATTTATAGTGAGTATACTTCAGTTCAGAAAGTATTGAAAACAGGCTGATAGATTTTCTCTATTTTTTCACCACCAAATATAGTCAGGAAGCTGTAGAGAATTATGCTCTAAATAGGATATTGTTTTTCTTTTTTTCCTAATTCTCAAATCTTCTATTATAAACTTGAAATTTATCCAGAATGAAATATTCACCAATATTATTAGACTTGCTGTATGTATTTGAATATTGATATGCTTATGCATTAGATTTGAGAGCCTGTGAGATCTTAGCTTATTTAATCCCTCAGAAAATGAAGTAAAAAATCATAACCCATTTTGAATATGAGGTAAGATAGGTGGCTTGTTAAAGAAAGGATGCATTGGGCTTTGCAGATACCCTCAGAGCATTACAAGATGGGTCTAAAGAGATAAACAGAGCACCAGGTCTTTGGGGCACATAAATGTCTCACTGGGGGAGGATGGGTCAGAGAGTCAGTCAATCTAAAGAAAAGGAGTACTCAAGGACTGGCCACTCAAGGATGACTACTGTCAGCCATGCCATAGACCCAGGCTGAAACAAACTTCCATGGTTGCAAAGAAATTTGTATTAGTTGTGTCTTGGGGGTGGAAGTTGTGGGAATCTTCATAATGTTCAGATAAGTTATTGGTACTGTAACAATTTAAGAGATTTGTTTCAATATTTCCCTTAGGCCGAGTCCTACATATTCAATAACCTATATTTACTTTAGTATTTAGTAAGGGAAAATTCTGAGCACTAAAAAGATGTGTATTTTATTCACACCCTTTTCCTTTAGCTGTTCACAAAGATGAATTTTGTCAGGCTGAAATCTTATGATTCATGGTCTGAAACACATGCATAACTTGAAATGGAGTTTTAACTTGTAAAAAGGCCCTTTGCAGTTCCAGTTCTGCATGATATTTGAGTAACATTTTAAAGCTATTAAAGCTATTTGTATTTTTCCACTTCACCTTTTCCAACTCATTAAGATGGATAAAAGTATTCACTATAGGAACATTTCTAATACTGCACATACAAAAAAAGATGACCTTTTTAAGCAGATTGAATTTTGAATGAATTGTCAACAGTAGAATGGACTAAATATATTAATATCTAGAGTCCTGTAGAAATTAAAACTAACTTCAATCAAAATGTATAAAGCTAAACCATTTGCCTGTGGTGCCAAGCTTTCAAGTAATGGAATTCTGAGAGAATTTCCAGAACCTGGGTGGCCAGGTCTCATGACTCAGCTATAAATTTGAATTTAAGTAACTTTCTTAGTGGATTCAGTAAATGGTCTTTGGGGTGAATTTTATTAGTAAATGTAGCTATTAAAAGAAGGAAAAAACAACACAGCTTGTATGAAAACTCTGAGCAAGTAGGTATATGTCATTACCTGTAGTGTTCTGTGTGGTAGTTACCTTAGTGCTTAGCCTGCAGAGGATAATGACTTGGATGTCTGATTTGTTTTCACCTACTAAACATGTTCACCATTGGGTGATGCCTATAAAATCAGAAGTTGTTAAATTAGACTAGGATTTAATAAAAATTATGAAAGCTTAAAAAAATTGATAAATGAACTGCTGTAACTTTTCTGTCTTACAAATTGATTTGTAAGATTTTTAGATTGTGGAAATATAATTGTCTTTGACCAAATAACACCATAAAAATTAGCTTTGCTTAGAGTATATGATGCTAAAACTGATACAAAATCTCAACATCATCCACTCGTATTGGTCCATTCAACAAGACCTAGTTACCTTTTTCAAATAAACAGTATGATTTCCAAACTGTATTTCATCTTAAGGAGAGGCTTTCTTCCAGCATATAAATCTATGATGCTGGAGGAACATTCAGGCCAAAGAAGCATAAGATAGTGCTCTCCAGAATCTAAAAAGATTTAAAATATAATCCATTCTTCAAAAGATAGCACGTGACTGTTTCACATCTGTGTGCCTTAGTTTTATTTGTATTTTATTTTAATTCTTTTAAGGTGTTTCTTAAATATTATCATGTGGAACAGTTAAATTTAATGCGAAAGGAAGCCATTGACAAGCTTATTTTGATTCAAGCCTGTGTCAGAGGATTCTTGGGTTCAAGAAGGTACCAAAAAATACAAGAGAAAAGGAAAGAGAGCGCTATAATAATACAGTCAGGTAATCATCAGACTATCTCACAGTGTAACAAAATGTAATGTTATATTTAGACATGGGCATAAAATCAAACTTAAATACAAACCACCAATTCTTGTTTAGCGTCTGTGTTTAATGTCAGACTCTCTTACCTTGATGCTTTCTGTATACCAAGTCCAAATCAGGTGGTTTCACTGATTGACACTTTTAATATTTGAATCAATGTTTTGTTTTAAATGAAATAATTTAATTTTTAAGTTTTCTGTCACATATTATTGAAACACAATTGACTTACTGTGAAAAATAGGGCAAGTGATTGAATTAATTATAGATCTCAAGCATCACATTACTATAACCCATTGGACAATAAGATTTATTCTACTTTATTCCAAAGGTTACGCTTACCATAATTTTTTGACAACTTAATTAAATTTCATTTTCAATGGCATGTAATTCTTTCTGTTAATGGTAGGGACGTAATATTTATAACCATATTTTAAATTTTTTTATTAAAATGTAGTCAGAGTTTGGATTTTGCTTTTCATTCTTCTGTAAGAAACTAAATTTAGAACCTAACATGGCTTAGTACAGTATCTTTCCAAAATTTTTGACTGGACATCCATAGTAAAAAGTATATTTTACTCTGTAACCTGATACACACACATACTGCAAGCAGTACACTCTGACATTTTCTGTTCTCTCTTATTTTGCTTCATTTTTAGTTGCTAGATTTAGCCCACTAAATCAATTTTAGGATCCACTATTGATTTGCAACCTGTGTTCTGAACAACACTGATGCGATGGGCAGAATAGCTAACTAGCATTCAGGAGATTCACGTTCCAGTCCTCATTCTGTCTCTCCATGAAGGCTCATTATCATCTCTTTGGGAATTTTAAGCCCTCAACTTCTCACTGGGACACCAAAATGCAAATCCTGTAGTTTAGAATCTAATTCTTTATCCACAATTCCAAAATTTATAAAATGATGAAAAAAAGGTTTTCCATAATTCATTTGAAAGTGAAATATGACCTAATTTTTACAGTCCTTTATTCTTCCCACTTAAAAATATTGTTATTCTGCAGAAACATTAGTGTGGGATTGTGTAATGCTGCCCTGACATGGAGAGTGTTAGAAAATTGTTACCGTATTTTGCCATGTATAATGCACACCCACATTTTTGGCCCAAACTTTCAGGAAAAATATTTTTCCTTTTAATTTTTTAATTCCATTTTTTATTTATTTATATTTAGAAACAAAACTGATCATTGAATTCCAGGGT
>PVJD01017138.1:5367-18601 GCA_004026545.1 Mormoops blainvillei
TGGGAGAAAGAGAAAGAGAGAGAGAGAGAGGGAGGCAGAGAGATTTCATTTCCAGTTATTTCCCCAGATTCCCTGAGGCCAGGTTCACACTGAATTAAAATGTCTGTTCTACTACTCTGGTAAAAGATATAAAATGGTATGGTGGGGGAGGAAAATGCATACCAAAAAGGCCCAGGGCTGATAAAGCTATAAAGATAATTACAAATATAAATATATATTCTTAACCAAAGCTTCTTGGTCATTTTCCAGGAGGGGAAAAATAGGTCAATTTATGTGCATTGCAAGGTTCCCTGCTTTACAATGTTCTTAATACAATATTTCATTTTGTGCCATTAGGAAAAATATTCTAGTGCTTTCTTGTACACATGGTAAAGCACTCATAGCATGTTAAAGCATTTGTAAGTGCTTCTTGTACATATGGTAAAGGTTCATAGTATGTTAAAGATCTGTAATTTCCTATATAGTTAAGTTATATGTGGACATTTGTACATTTTTTTCAGACTAGATCACAGTGTCTCATCTTTGACACTATTGATAATTTGGGCTGATTCCTTTTTTATTGTTGGATGTGGCAAAACTGACCAGTGCCTCGTAGAATTATTAGTAGCATCTCTGGCTTCTGGACATTGAATGTCAGTAAGGACCTCCCACTCCACCCTCCCAAGGTGTGACAATCAAAAATATGCCCAAATATTGTCAACTGTGCCACAGGGGGTAAAACTGCACCTCCCTGAGAAACACATGAATTAACAGAGACTTTTTTGTGAGGGTGCATAAGATTGTATATAGATTTAAATATACACAAATATGTATGTACACTTATGTGAACATCTTTATAATATAATCTTATCATGATAAACTTTGTGTTCCTATTTTGTGAATAAACAAAAGTGTATCATGTGAAAAAGTAAGCACCACAAAGGGTTAAAGCTGCAACAATGAATATACATTTATTTCTAAAATTTATGAAAAGCTGATCAGATAAAAACAAATCGTGCGAGAATGTCATTACAACAAAAATAGCACTGATAAAAATGCTACATAGGCCGGAAAAATGCAACTATCAAAGATGAGAAGCTGGCAGAGTTCAGTCAAATCTAATTAGAAATATTCTACAGGGAAAATGAAGGGCTACTCAAAAAAAATTTTTTTTATCATTTTCTTGTTCCTGTCTTTCTTCAAGGCAGAATGTACTTCAGCTCATAGTGGGATTGTTTCTGTATAATTCTAGACTGATGAAATGAGTCAGAGACTTGCATAAACTCTGGTGAATTCACCATCTGCCCATGTTCTCTGAATATTTTCTGTGTCTGAACTCATTGAACAAGTGACATTGAAGGCATTGCTGAGTAGAAAGTAACAATGAGAATATAAAGAGAACACGCAAGCATCAAAACCCTTGCTGGTTTAGAAGCCCATGCTACAAACTTGACTTTGGGGAAATTTGCCAGTGTGCCCAAAGAGCCTCCTCTTGCTTCCAGAAAAACTCCTTACTGTGATGAAAATCTTTGGTGACACATTGGCATCAGATTCAATCATCAGCACTAATAGCTACTAGAATTAAACAACACCAAAAGAAGTTCTACCTGGAGTAATGCTGTCATTGGTGGAACTCACCAGGGCATCCATAAGGAAAGCTTCCAGGACACAGATCCAAAGTAAAATCTTAGTTCAAATGCTGACTTGAACAGTGATTCTCAGGACACTTTCCAGTTTTCACTTTCTCCACTTTTCAGTTGTATAATCTAATCAAATGTGCCATTTGTCCATCTAATATACCATTTGTCCCTCTACTATTTGCAGGCAATCATGAGAATTTTTCATTTCCATCTCTGTCCAATCCTTTGTAAAATATATTCTTGTACGCAAGAAGTGTCATTGAAGATTGTTGTACATTTCAGAAAAGCAATGTTTTGGATAACTTAAAAAATCAAAGTAATTTTCATGCATGTCAATAAATTAGCTGGGTTGCTATGAATGGTATATACAACTAATTCATATAAGATACATTAAATTGGAAAAAATAGACAACAGTTGTATTTTAAATCTATATAACTGTTATATAATTTTTAATCTTTAAGTTTTCTCTGTTTTGGTCACGTTCATGTCAGTGCTATTCTTAATAAAGCGCAGCACAAACCTAGCCCGTTAATTTCTCCAATTTTGCAGCTTTATCCAGATATTTTTTAAATGAGGCACATAGATAAACTGCTTCAATAGAGAGACATCTTCAGTCTAGGCATTTATAAAATATATGTCTTGACATATTGGTTTGAACAGGAAAGGGAAGAGATGACACACACAACAAAATCCTTTAAGTACCATGCTCCAAAACCAAGCTATCATCCAATTTGTAAACAGAGTTTTATTGGAATGCAACTCTCTCTGTTCATTTACATAATGTCTATAGCTGCTTTTGTGCTATAAAGGCAGAGTTGAGTAGCTGAGGCACAGACATTGAGCCCTGAAAAATCTAAAATATTTGCTATCTGGTCCTTTGCAGAAAACGAGTGCCAACCTCTAGTGTAGACTACCAAAGGGAAGTGATTGTAGAAATATTTTTTAATTTAATTTTATTTTTTTAAGATTTTACTTATTTATTTTTAGACAGAGGGGAAGGGACGGAGAAAGAGAGGGAGAGAAATATCAATGTGTGGTTACATCTCACGTGCCCCTTTCTGGGAACCTAGACCGCAACCCCAGTATGTGCCCTGACTGGGAATCAAACCAGTGACCTTTTGGTTTGCAGGCCAGCGCTCAACCCACTGAGCCACACCAGCCGTGGTTTTTTGTTTTTTTTTAAGGAAACATTTTAATCTTTTTATTTTTTGGAGGGGATAAAAAGTGAGGTCTAGAAGGGATACAAGACTTTTCCAAAGTCTCACAGCTTATCATTAGCAAAGTAGATACTAGAAACCAGGTTTTCCTCATATCCTTTAGGAGAAATGGCTACTGCCTCCAAGAATTATAACTAAAGTCCACAGTGATCCAAAAGTCACATATTGGCCTATTAGACATCACAAAGGTTTTGGCTATTAGATACTGAGGGAAAAGACCTATCTGTGAACTAAAGATCCCTTGCTCTTTCCTGTAGATTAGATGAGACAATGTACCTATGTGTCTAGCCAGGCAACTGACTAAGGTTAATTTCCTTTCGACTTTTATTTTTCTAGATGAGCAACCTGAAGTCTGATGGGTGTAGCAGCTTGTTTTAAGGCCATACCTGTGATGATAATTAAAGATAGGATTCACCCTTGGAATTTAGGATTCCAAATTCAGTCTTCATTGTATAATGCCAAATGAACAATTCAAATACAGAACACTAGAAAAGTGATTATAATATGGTTTCTCCATGTAAGACATAGAAAGCTGTGTCTCTGCATCCTTAAAATAAAATAAATGTAGAAGAGTTATATTATATAAGCTATATAAAGCTATCAATAAATCAAAAAGTAAAAGCTATAAAATTTCCAAGAGTAAAATTTGGCAATTAAAAATGGAAATCGGTACAGTCACTATGGAAAACAGTATGGAAGTTCTGCAAAAAGTTAAAAATAGAACTACCATAAAAAATGATAGTGTGGAATGATCCTCTGCATGGAAGAAAAAACCTCAGAAGCTACAGAAGAAAAAACTAAAAAAAGTAAAGATAAACATCCAGTGTTATGAAGTGTATGAGAATTTAGGCCCTCCCTTCCACTTTTAATATAATAGATATTTTGGCAAGCTCTATCAAATTTTTAAGTGCATATAATCTTTTATTTAATGATCCTACTTTTAAAGTTATGCTCAGACATATTCACAGATATACAAAAAGATATAGCTATAATAATGCTCACAGTGGCATTATTTATGACCTCAAACACCTAGAAATAACCTTAATGTCCACCTATGTTAAATTGGTTATACAATTTATATCATACAGATAAAAATAAAATAAAATGCCACCATTTAAATGAATGTGGTAGATCTTCATGTACTAATAGGTGTTGATCTCAAACTGCATTAAGTATAATAAGCAAGGTGCTATACAGTGTGTATAGTATTTTGCCTTTGGTATGGGCTGAATTATGTCCTCTTAAAATTCATATGTTGAAGTCTACCCCCAGTACCTCAGAATATGACTGTATTTGGCAATATCTTTAAAGAGGTAATTAAGGTAAAATGAGGTCATATGGGTGGGCCCTAATAAAATATGGCTGTTGTCCTTATAAGAAGAGGTAATTAGGATACAGACAATACACAGAGAACACACCATATAAAGATAGGGCCAGAAGGTGGCCATCTACAAGCCAAAGAGAGAGGCTTCAGGAGAAACCAACCCAGCTAACACCTTGATCTGAATTTCTAGCGTTAAGAATTGTGAGGGAAAAAATTGTTTGAGCTACCCAATCTGTTGCCTACTGCCTCCAAGAATTATAACTAACGTCCACAGTTATCCAAAAGTCATATTTCAGCCTATTTATTAGACATCATGAAGGTTTTGGCTATTAGATAGTGATGGAAAAGACCGATTTTGTCATGACAGCCTTAGCAAACTAATACAACAGGTACAAGAAACAAACTAACAAATAAAATGTCTATATAAATGGGGAGGTATAAGCATGGGAAATTTCTGGAAGAGTACATAGTAAAACTGTTGGTAACTAAAATTTAGAGGGCAGAAACAAAGTTCTATTGTGGAAAGGGGACTAATGTTCTATTGCTTTACATTTTTATTATGTGTATTTGTTCTTATAGTACATTTTTGAAACCAGTGAAAACAAAATCAGCACATTATTAAAATGTAAACCTTTTGAACAGACTGTTGAGAAGAGAGGAAACTATAAATAATCATTGAATATTTGAAAGAAAATTAAATGTACGAATAATCAAGGGTACAAATAAGAACATCTTATCATATTTTACCCATCAAAATGGGAATTTTTAAAACAACAATTCAATGTCAATGTAGGATATGGTGGTGAATACCTTGAGCTTTGTAGTAGAAAAGACCAGGGGTCTGCTAATTGCTAGCTGAGAAAGTTATTTGCTGAACTTCATCTGTAAATAAGGATAAGAGTACTTAACTCAGAATCATTTTGAGTAGTCATGAAATGAAATGTGTATAGTGACTGGCTCACAGTAGTGTTAATAAATGTTAACTGTATTATCATGTCACGATAATGTTACAGAGAAATCAGTACCTTTGAATCTGGATGGTAAAAGTATAAATCCACAGAATCTTTTCATAGAGCCGCTGGTAATGTTTGTTGAGAGCTTGACTCAGTAATTTCTCTTATGGTAATTTACTCTAAGGGAATAATCAGAGATATGCACAAAGACTTATGCAAAATACTGCTAATAGTAGTATCATTTATAAGCATAAATACATGGGAACAATCTAAATGTCAGGCAGATGAGACTGGTCAAATAAGATAAGACATATCCGTATAATCATATTGTATGTGAGTGTTATAAATCTTATTTATAAAGCACATTTCATGGCATGGGGAAATTATAAAAATAATGTAAATTACCCAAAGTAGGATATGAAATTCTACATACACCATGACCCTCATTTTGTTTAAAAATAATATAGATAGAATAATATAACAAAATGTTAGCACTGGCTATCATTAGGTGGTAGAACTATAGATGATTTTTTTAGTTTTTTTCTGTTTTTAAAAAAAATTTCTAAAAAGAATATATATTACATTTTTGCAAGGATCATGGTTTCAAATGTAGTATTTAACATTATATATATACAAAAAAGTGAATGAGTATTTATCATGATGAATGTTTACAAACTGAATGCACCCAGTGTCGCTTGCACCATAGTGAAGAATCAGACATCACCAGTCCCCTCTACTCTTGCCTTGAAGTCTCTTGCACTTTCAAACCACTCCTCACCCTCTGGCCAGGGTTATCATTTTCCTCACTTCTAATGGCTTATATTAATCTTGTCTGTTTTTGCAGTTTGCATCAACAAAGTCATTTAACATCTACGATTTTGTATTTGACTTATTTTCCTCAATAATATAAATTTGTTGTTTTACTTATATTCCAATACCCTAAAAATAAAAACTTGAATATTGCAGCTACCCTCCTTGTATGATGTGATGTCCTTTGTAAATGTGTCGTTCACCCCACAGCTATTCTTTCTGAGATGTCAGGGTTGTTTAGATTCTAGGCAACTCTTCTGCAGAGACTTATAAGCTGATAAGTTAAATAATAAAAATTGCAATGAAATAAAAATAGTAACAATAAGTAATCCATAAAGTCTTAAAGAGGAAAAACACAGTTTGTGAATTTTTTTAACTAATGAAGTGAATATGCATTGGTTGAGAATAAAATAAATTAATATATTTTGTTTTGTAACTTCATTTGCACGTACCTATTATATGCTAGGCATTTATATTATATGTTGCCTCATTATTTAAACTTCAAACCCTGGCTGGTGTGGTTCAGTAGATTGAGCACTGGCCTATGAAGCAAAGGGTCACCAGTTCAATTCCCAGCCACGACACATGCTTGGGTTGCGGGCCAGGCCCACAGTGGGGGATGCATGAAAGGCAACCACACATTGATGTTTCTCTCCCTCTTTCTTCTTCCCTTTCTCTAAAAATAAATAAATAAATAAAATAAACTTCATAATACACTTACGAAGTAAGTGCTATTATTACCACAGTGCAGTTAATTAAAACCAGGGCTTCACGAGGTTTACCGACCAAGATTGTTCAGATGATAAATAAGAGGTCCAGTACTGTAAGCCAGGCTTGTCTGATTTCAAAATCGGTCTTCTTTCTACTATGATGCATATACTGTTAGATTCACCAGGGAATTGTGCTTTCCTTTCACTCCCTTTTGAACCCCCATAGTAGCATCTGACTTCAGTTCAGAGTGTGAATAGCCTAAAGAACACACAGCGGTAACAGAGGACAGATCGCCTTAAGGCCTGCATATCCCTTGTCCGTGTTACGTGTATCAGCAACACAAATAAACATATATTTGTTACAACTTACAATGTAACGTGACCTTCTTAAATAGCTTAAATTCAAAGGAAAATTAACACATAGGCTTTTCATCTAGGTTTGGAGGTGGGGAAAGATTGAATAAATAGTGAGTTTATAATGTTCAAAATTATTGCAGTGATCCCTCAATTTCATCAGAAACCCCTTGTAGTGTTCATCACATTTTTTTTATTCTGACATTCTTTTCCTTCCCCTTTTTTTGTGCATTTTCTACAGGTTATTTCTTTTATGCATCAGTCTTCAACATTTCCATATTGCAATTTTGTTTGCTTATTTTTCAGTGGTTATTTTCTCCACTTTTTCCAATCCTTCCTTCCACTTTTCCCTGACATTTTGGAGAACTTACTCTGACTTTCTTTCATTGACTTTCATTCACTGTTAGTCATATTCTCTCCAGATTCTTCAATGTTCTCTTACATGAAAATTATTTTTTAATTTAAATTTTTATTAAAGTGTAGTTGATACACATTATTATATGAGTTTCAGGTGTACAACACAGTGATTGAACATGTATATAACATTGTACAAAATGAAGACCATAATAAGCCTAGAAACCATCTGTCACCATACAAAGTTATCACAGCATTATTGACTATATTCCCTGTGGTATAATTTTATATACCAGTGGCTAATTTTATAATGGGAAGATTGCATCTTATTTTCGTTCACCTTTTCCACACACCTGGCAACCTCCCCTCTGGCAACCTTGGTCTGTTATCTTTATCTATGAGTCTATTGAGTCTACTTCTGTTTTGTTTTGCTTATCTGTTTTGTTTTTTAAGATTCTACATATAAGTGCAATCATATGGTATTTGTCTTTTCATGTCTGACTTATTTCACTCAGCATAACCCTCTCTAGGTCCATCTCTGTTGTTTTAATTGCAAGATTTCATTCATGTTGCTGAAATATACACACACATATACACACATATACATCACATTTTCTTTATCTATTCATCAGTCGTCTATCCATGGACACCTAGGTTGCTTCCATATCTTAGCTATAGTAAATAATGCTGCAATAAACAGAGGGGTGCATATACCTTTTGGAATTGGTGTTTCTGTTTTTTTGGAGAAGTATCAAGAAGTGAAATTTCTGGGACATATGGTAGTTCTATTTTAATTTTTTTGAGAAAACTCCATAGTGTTCTCCATACTAGCTGCACCAATATGAAATCCCACCAACAGTGCACTAGGGTTCCCTTTTCTCCACATTCTTGCCAACACTTGTTGTTTGTTGATTTATTGATGGTGGCCATTCTGACAAATATGAGATGATATTTCATTGTGGTTTTGAATTGTATTTCTCTGATAATTAGTGATAATGAGCATTTTTTCATATGTTTGCTGATCATCTATATGTCCTCTTTGGAGAAGTGTATATTTAGATCCTCTACCCATATTTAATTGGATTTTTAGAGTTAAGTTGTTGGAGTTTCTTATATATTTTGGACATTAACACCTTACTAGATATATCATTTTCAAAGATCTTCCACTCAGTAGGTTGTCTTTGCTGTTTTTAGTTGATGGTTTCTTTTGCTATACTGGAGATTTTTAGTGTGATTTAGTCCCATTTGTCTATTTTTGCCCTTCTTGCTCTTGCCCAAGAAGATATATCTGAAAAGATATTTCTAAAACCAATGTCAAAGAGTTTACTGTCTATATTTTCTTCTAGGAATTTTGTGGTATCAGATATTACATTTAAATGTTTAATTCAGCCCTGGCTGCTGTGGTTTAATGGATTGAGCTCCAACCTGTGAAACAAAGGGTCGCTGGTTTGATTCCTGGTCAGTGCACATGCCTGGGTTGCAGGCCAGGTCACCAGTAGGGGGCTCATGAGAGACAGCTACACATTGAATTTTTTTCCCTCTTCCTCCCTTCTTATCTGTCTAAAAATAAATAAATAAATAAATAAATAAATAATCTAAAAATATATATTTAATTCATTTTGGGTTTTTTTTGCATATGGTATAAGAAAATGGTCCACATTTCCCAACACCACTTATTGACTTGACTGCAATTTCCCCATTGTATGTTCTTGCCTATTTTGGACTGACTGATTGACCACATAAGTGAGGGTTTATTCCTGGGATTTCTATTCAATTTCATTGATCCATGTGTTTGTTTTTCAGTTCCATACTATTTTTATTACTGTAGCTTTGTAATGTAGTTTGAAATCGGGGAACACGCTATCTACAGCTTTGTTCTTCTTTCATAAGAGTTCTATGGTTATTTAACATTTTTTGTGGTTCTGCATAAATTTTAGGATAAGTTGTTCTAGTTCTGAGAAAAATGGTATTAGTATTTGATAGGGATTAACAAGAACATACATGTTGCATTGGGTAGGATGGACGTTTTAATAATATTAGTATTTCAAATGTATAAACATGGTATATCCTTCCATTATTTATGCCCTCTTTATTTTCTTTCATTTATGTCTTAGTATTTTGAAAGTACAGGTCTTTTGCCTCCTTGGTTGAATTTATTCCTATGTATTTCTTTCATTTTGATGCAATTATAAATGTGATTGCTTCCTTAATTTCTTCTTCTGACCACTCGTTGTTATCATACAGAAACACAACTGAACTCTGATTTTTAATTTTTTATCTTACAGTTTTACTGAAGTTGTTTATTAGTTCTAACACTTTTTGGATAGAGTGTTTAGAATTTTCTATGTATAGTATCATATCACCTGCAAATAGTGACAGTTTTACTTCTTCCTTTCCAATTTGGATGTCTTTTATTTCCCTTTTTTGCCTGATTGTTGTGGCCAGGACTTCTGATGCTATGTTGAAAAAGGTGGTAAAAGTGGCCATTCTTGTCTTGTTTCTGATATTAGAGGTATTAGAGGAAAAACTTCCAGATTTTCACAGTTGAATAAGATGTTAACTGTGGGTTTGTCATTTTTTGTGATGTATTTGATTTTAATCTTGGTGGTTTGATTTTGAACCACTTCATCTTAGTTATCCTTTAATATATCGTTCAGATTATATGAAACAGAAAATAAACTCCAGATATAGTCCCAATACATATGAATATTTATATCATAAAGAGTGTAGCAATATGTTTTTTAAATTTATTGGGGTGACATTGGTTCACAAAACCATACAGGTTTCGAGTAGAAAACTCAACAAAACATCAACTGCGCATGGAATTGTGTGTCCAGTGCCCCAAGCAAAGTCTCTTTCCCACCCCATTTAACCCCTCTATGCCCACTTCCACCTACCTCCACCCCCTTTCTCTCTGGTTGTCATCACACTGTTGTCTGAGTCTTTGTGTATATATGTATATATAATGGTCTGTCTGGAAAAAGTCCAGCCATTATTAATGTAATGAGAACAGTTTGAGGGACATCTATGTAACCTGGCAGCCAGGAAAGTAGACTGGGATTCTAAACCCTTAGGACCACCAAACTATCAAGTAGTGATTAACATCATGGATGCTGTAACCAGACTGTTTGAGTTATGGGTTCCCTACTTACTAGCTGCATAGTGTGAGCAAGTTACTTATCCCCTCTATGCCCCAATCGGTAAATATTGAGTACCCACAGGTGCCAGGAACTGTCTCTTCATCTTTTCTGGGAACTAAATGAGTTAATACTTACAAAAATTTTAATAGTGCTGGGTACATAAAGCAATTATTTATTATTATTATTGTTGAATCCATTCCTTTTATCATACCCCAAATAAATTTAATCAGCACATTTCGTAAGCTCTCCTTCAAAATACTGTCAGAACTGGTCTACTTTTCACAATCTCTAATGTTACAACTCTAGGCCAAAGCATCATTATCTCTCACCTGGATTATTGGAGTAGACGCCTAGTTAATGAATCTGCCACCACTCCTACCTATCTACAATTCATTCTACACACAGTTTTGAGAATTACTTTTTTAAAATTTACTCCTTTACTCAAAACTAACAATGCTTTTACAGCTCACTCTAATCATATTCTCTATGACCTGAGCCCTGCTACCTCTGTGACCTGAATCGCTACCACCATCTCTCTCTTACTCTTCTCTGGTCAATATGACCTCCACATGGTTCTTACAGTAAAACAAGCACATTCTTCCCACAAGATCTCTGTAATTGTTAATGTATGGATTAATTTTTCCTCAAATATCCACATAACTTGTTCTCCTACTTTCTCTAATTTTTCTCAAATATTACCTTTCCAGTGAGGATTCCCTTGACTCCTTATTTAGAACAATATCCCTTCAGCAGCCCCTGAACCTCAACTTTCTGCATTATTTCCTCCATTGTATTTATTATCATCAGGTATAGTATATATTTAGCTTATTTATTTTTGTTTATTGTCTGCCCTTCCCTCCCTAGACTATAAACTACAAAATGGCAGAGAAACAGTTTAGTCAGTATGTTCCTAATCTTTAGAACAGTGTGTGACTCAAAATAGATGATGATAAGTTGAATGCGTAAGTGGATGAAAGCAATACATTAAATCAGTTAAATTGTGCCTTAATTCTAGTAAAAAATATAAATTAATAGATTTTTACCAACAGTTTCATTAGTGTATCTAGAGCATGGAATGTGTGGCGGGGATGGGCAAATAATTTTAAGTAGAGAAACTATAAAATGAAATTTGATGTTTAGAAATGTTAACTTTTATTTAATTTTTATGTATTTTATTTAATATTTGATGCAACACAATGAGATAGATAATCTTAATACTAATTCACAGGTGAGAAAAATTAGATCCAGCAGGTTAGGGTACATGGCACAGATAGGATTTTAATTCCAGAAGTTTGACTCCAGAGTTCCGGTGTTTAACTGCCTTGGGTTCTACTATCCCTAAAATGTAGCTTGGGTACCAGTGTGGAAAATATATATTTGATGATGAACAAAAACAAAGTAGCCTTGCTTTGAAGTTAGACTTAATTGAGAAATCACTTATTCATTCTTTTCAACAATCACTGTTGGCCAGGCTTTGTTGCTCAGCACTAAGAATATACAGATGAATAGAGTGCATTTAAAGGCCTTCTAGCGACAATTTATCAGGGGAAACAAACACATAAATAGTTTGTAATAAACCGTTCAATAAACACTGTTTTAGATATATACATGTGGATCTACAGAAATATAGAGAAGGAAGCACTCACCCAGTTCCCAGGTAAGTCAAGGTGAGTTTTCTAGAGGAGATGTCATTTTAAGTTGCTGTTTTAGAATAATTAAGAGTTCATATTGACCGAGAGAGAAAGAGAATTCTAAGCAAAAGAACAAATAGCATATATAAGTAATGGAAGAGATAAAAAACATGGCCCACACAAAACATTAAAGGAATTCAACTTTGTTAAATAAGAAGGTTTTCTGGAGGGAAAGGCAGCAGATCAAGACATAAATTGAAGTGGGGCACAAATCATAAAGAAAATTATACATTTTAAGGTTTTGAACTTGTTATAAAGGTATGAGAAGTCAATAAAAGAATTTACATGGGAAAATGATACCATCAAATTTCCAACGTTAAAAGATTGTACTGGATGTGCTCCAATGTTATTTTGGAGGAAAGCAAGACCTGGCACATGGGCCCACTTGAGACTTGCTAAAGTCCTGGGAAAGAAAATATGAAGTGCAGAATTGTGTTAGTAAGAGATCGGATTGGATTTGAGAAACATCAAGAATGTTGTATCAATATGACTTGGTGACTAATTGGATATGGGAATGAGGAGAAAGAAGAAATAAAGGGTAATGCCAAAGGAGCATCCTAATAACTAGTGTTTTGAACTCTGCATCTGATATATTGCTTATCTCCATTTTGTTTAGTTCTTTTTCTGGAGTTTTCATCTGCTCTTTCATTTGGGCCATTTTTCTTTGTCTCCTCATTTTGGCAGCCTCCCCGTGTGTTTCTATGTATTAGGTAGAACTGCTTTGACTCCCTGTCTTAGTAGTGCAGTCTATTATAGAAAAGTGCACACATAAGTTGGATGGAGCAGAGCCTTAGGTAGTTGCAAAGGTAGGACAATCCATGTGAACCAGGTTGATGGAGTCTCACATATGGTGTCACTACTCTATGGCTCTGTGTGGGGGAGGGCTCAGAAAGGGACAATGGCCACTGCCATCACCTCTGGAGTTTTGTTTGGGGGGGAAGCTGTCCCCTGGCACTTGCCCTGATGCCAGACACTTGTTTCTCCCCATATGCCACTGGTGCCTTTCAAGCTGCTTCCCCAGTGCTGAAACACAGAAAGAGTGAGTCTGCATAAGTCCTAAG
>PVJD01017139.1:0-18505 GCA_004026545.1 Mormoops blainvillei
ACCCCCTCCACCATGTGCGATCCCCTATCTTTTTCTGTGTTTTGCACAGGGTGCTCTATTTGGTTACTTACCTTCTTAATCAAGTTTTATGTGTCTGTCTGTCGTTAAAGCAACACATCCTTTAGTCTTCTTTTTCAGTGATATCTGAATCATGCTAGTGTTGTTATCATAATCATTCCCATTTTCATTATTTGAACTCTTAGGAAACATGGTCACAATTGTTGCCATGTTAAAGATTAAATGAGCACCATCTTGACACAAAGAGCAACAATTAATCCACAGGTAATATCACAGGTGGGCTGTCACGGTTCACCATCAGGCCACAATTGCACAGTAAGTCACATCGCTTCAAGAGATGCAGCAACACACGCAACTTTATGTGAGTGGAGCATCGCAGCTGCTGGGATCAACAGGAAAACCGCAGTGCTTGTGTGACAGCTACCCGGTGCCACATGCATTCGACACAAAGAGGGGTGTTGCCTTGAGCCTCTATTTTAGAGGGCTGCTGCATGAGTTTTGTGCATTTCCCCTAAATTTCTGTATCCACTCCCCAAAACCAGGACTTTTGCATCCTGGTGCAAGGTTTCCAACGATGTAGAATTTTCAGTACTAAAACCGAAATAGCCCCGGACGAGAGAGGGTTGCTTGCCACCCCAGCAGACCTCCCAACCAAAGCTTAGCCCCTCTTCCGCCTGCCCCCATCTCTGCAGCCACTCTATGACCTCACAGGAGAGTGATGGGCACCTGGGCAAAGAGCTGAAACTCATCCTGAGACCTGCTGGCTCACGGCTGCTCCGTAGAGTGATGTCAGCATCTGGATTGTAGGCGGCATCACAGGGTAAATATGTATTTATTGAAATGTCTCTGCCCTCCAGTATTTCTATTATTTTCTTTTCTTTTGCAGGCTTGGCTTCCTGCAGCTCTGCCACCGAGCAAGAGAAGAACTGAGAAAAATTTTCTTTTAAATCGCAGGAGACTGGCAGGCGGGCTGGCCCTGGCGAACTGCCGAGGCCAGAGTGAGCCTGGTGTGAGTGGTGGTTTGTCCAGATTTTTCCCTGCTCTGTCCACACAGCTGTGTGACTCTGAGCAAGGCTTTCAGTCTCTCTGGTTCTCGTCTGCAAATCTCACAGAAGAACAACCCAATTAAAAATTGGTAAAAGACTTGAATAAACATTTCTCCAAAGAAGATATGCAAATGACCCATAAGCTCGTGAAAAGACACTCGGTGTCACTGGCCATCAAAGAAATACAAATCAAAACCACAGCGCAATATCACCTGGTATCTGTTAAGATGGTTACTATCAACCCCCCCCCCCACCCCCACCAAAAGATGACAAGTGTTGGTGGACGTGGAGAAATTGAAACCCCCATTGATCCAGCAACCCCACTTCTGGGTATTTACCTACAATAATTGAAATTAGGACCCCAAAGATATCTTTGCATCCCCTGCTGGTTACAGCATTATTCACAACAGCAGCCAAGATGGGGAAGCAGTCTGTGTCCATCAGTGGATGGATGAGTGGAGAAATCGGGGCATCGACATACAACGGAATGATCTTCTGCCTTAAAAAAGAAGACAACCCTGCCATTTGAAACACTGTCGATGAACCTGGAGGATGTCCTGTCAGTGAAATGAACCGATTACAGAAAGACCAACACTGCGCTATTCCACTTGTAAAATAGTCAAACTCATAGAAACAGAGCAGAATGGTGGTTGCCAGGGGCTGGGAAGGGACAAATGGAGGGGTGCTGATCAACACGGGTAAGGTCACAGTCACGCAAGCTGAAACAATTCTAGAGTTCTGCTGTTCAACAGAGCACCTGGAGTTAACGGTCTTGTGTGGTACACTTAAAAATTGCTTACGAGGGTAGATCCCCAGCGATGTGTTATCACAATAAATAAAAAAAATAAAATGAGGGGCTTTTGCCATTCTTTCACTGAGCCTTCTGGGTGCTGCTATGTGTTAAACACTCTGTTAAGGGCACTGATGAGCTGTCCACTGGTGACTCCAACAGACAGGAGCCTTGTCCGTTCGAAGACCCGTGGCGTGTTTCCCCCAGGGAGGAGAGGCTGGTGGCTATGCCCTCAGAAATCTGTGTGTCACCCGTTGGGTCCTGGTCCTCATCCTAGATGCCACTTACTGGTTGAGTTTTCTGCTTTCCCATGCGCCCTGGGGATATTGAAACATTGGCTACATTGTCGCCAAGGGTCCTGCCAGGCTGAAAATTGGGAGTGCTGTCTGCACATGTGCCTCTGAGTGATCACCTCTCAGCCTCTTGAAATCCCGTCATTAAAATGGGGTTATAATGATGTTGTGCTGGGGTGTAATGAAGTCGTGCCCATCACCTAGTAAGTTCACATTGAATTTAGCCTTACTGTTATTACAGCTAAGAAACCTGAGACTTCCGGGGACGTTCCCCGCCACACTCTGTCCATGTCTCTGAAGCCCCAGCCTCGCTCTCAGGAGATGGTTAATTTAGCACCTCAGTTGCTTCCTGCAGCATCACCTGTTGTCCTTGCTTCCTCCCTGGAAGTTGTTTCCCACCCATAGATATTTTAGCTACTTTTCCCCTTGATTCCCTCCTAGCCCTTCTAGAAATCACGTAGAACTGCCAGTCCCCTTTCTGTATAGCGTCCAAGGTTCTCAGAGTGGTTAACCCGACTGCAGTGCGCCCCCTCCCCGGGGGTCCTAGACCTCCATGGCCACGCTCGTGAGCGTCACCAGTGTGCTGCTCTCTCTCCTGTGTGTTTAATTTGTCTTCTAGACTCACACTCGAGTGAGAAGCCTCTGGACCCAGGTCTGTGTCCTCTCCTGCCACTTCTAATTTATATTGCTTTAGGCCTCTTTAATTAATTAAAAATCCACTATCTTATTTGAACCTCACAACACACATACAAAACCTGTGAGCTATTCAGTGAGAGTTTTGTCCCTTCCACCCAACAGACCAAGATTCTGAGATCCAGAGAACTTTCAGGTGGTTACAGGGCATGAGGTAGAAGGATGAGCTTACAGCCCAGTGTCCCAGGTTTCCTGACAGAGAGAGTCTTCTCTTTGCACACACAGGCAGCTTTGACTCACCCACATTTCGGCTCTGGGGTCTGGCTGTTTCCTTCCTGAGCTGGTTGACCTGTGCCACCCAGTTCTATAACTGTGCACACAGCCAAGGGGATCTTTCAGGTGATTCATCCCTGAAGACTGCCAGCTGGTGGTCCCATAAACTCCCTCCATGTGCTCCCTGCAGCTTCCTGCTTGCAGATGGGTGCAAACGGTTGTGCCTGGGTATGTGTGCACAGGTGTGTGATTCCTGAGCGAGGAGGGATAGCACCTCTGGAAAACATTCCTGCTCCCCCGAGGCCTCCAGAGGGGTGGCTTGAGTGCTCCACCCCCACATCAGACTATACTAGCACCCTGGGATAGTTTACTGGAAACCACTCAGGGGGAAGTCACTCCAGATGGCTCTGTCCTTCCCATGACAGCAGCCCAGGAGCCCTGTCAGGGATCTCTGTTGCCAGAGTCACATCCCTGTGTTTGTCTCTCTCTTCCCCAGCCTCCTTTCTTTCATGCAGACAAACCCAGAATTATTAGGGAACTGGCTGCCAATTCCAGAGTCCCACCGAGAGGGGCGAAAGACCACCATGACGGTCCAGTTTCATCCTGTAGAGGCAGAAGAGAAGAGACTGTTTACAAGTGTGCAGGCGTCTGCAGAGGCAGCAGGCAGACGCAGGTCACGGGTGCAGCCCGTCTCTCCACGGACCTGGCGGGCTGCGGGGCCATCCCTGAGCTGCCGGCTTGCCGCCCAGTCGCTTGAATGTCTGCTCTACAAAACAGCAGAACTTCCTGGTAACAACATTTAAAAAGTAATTTTTAAGTCTGACTTTTTTTCTGTTTTCTTTCTTCTCCATGTTATTCTTGAGTTTCTCCCCAATGAGCCAGTGGAGTTCGCTTTCCACACTCTGTTTGGATCTGGAATCACAAGACCTCAATGAAGTGCTGACTCTGTGGTGGCTTTTTTCACTGCTTCTCTGAAAGATGGGGTGCAGGGGTCCCATGGGCCCGCAGTCAAATGTCTGGGCATTTTTTTTTTTTAAGCCATAACATAGATTGTGATCTTAGCAGATCACATAGCCTCTCTGGGCCTCCTTTTCTTGTTTATAAAATGAAGAGAACAACATCTGGAAAATCTGATAGTACAGTGGTAAAGAAATATGTCCCTATACTTGCCCATTCAATTGTTCATCTCATTTGTTCGTTCATTCATTTGTTCATTGGCAGGTTACACATTGAGGATACAATTATGAACAAGATAGGCAGCTGTGAAGTTCACTTTCTAGTAAGGAACCCAGACAACAAAAATACACATCAGCAGGACGTAGTTTCTGTGTGGGTAGAGATACAGCATCTTGCTGTGGAGAACCCTGTGTGCACTAATCAGGAATTCATGCTGAGCGCAGACACTCCACGCCCCGCACTCAGGCTGGGAAGGATGGCTCTCAGCTCTCCATGACCGACCCCTCTTGGGATCTCTTCGGTAACATGATGCTGCTGGCAGGGTGTGCGGTATTTGGGTGGCCTCATGCAAGGCCCTCTGGAGAGAAATGTGTTCTGAAAGACCTAGAGTTGAGGTAGTTCTGAGCAGGAACTCTGGTGTCAGAGCACTGCTACGTACTAACTGTATAATCTTGGGTAAGTTACTTAACCTTTTCAAACCTCAGTTTCCTTATCTGTAAAACAGAGGTGATACCACCTAATGTCATGATACACGTGAAACTCTTTGCAAAGCCTTTGGGTGTAGTTGGCGCACGACAAATGTTGCTACCTTTTACCATGACAAATGTTGCTACCTTTTACCATTGCTATTAGTAGTAGCAGCAGTAGAAAGTGAACAGTTCTAATAAAGTGGGGTTTTTTTTAGGTTTACATTAGGGTTCCCTATTGGTGTATGTCCTATGGATCTAGGCAAATTTGGAATGACATCGATCTACCACTACCGTGCGATGCAGCACAGTTTCACTGCCCCAGGAGCCCTCTGTGTGGCACCTGTACACCCTCCCTCCTCCCAAACCCTGGCACCCACTGATCTTTTTACTGTCTCTGTATTTTTACCTTTTCTTGGTTGTCATATGGTTAGAGTCATACTATAGTCAATACTACATACAGTATGTAGTATTTTCAGATTGGCTTCTTTGACTTAGTAGTATGTATTTGAGTTTCCTGCACATGTTTTAATGGTGCAATAGCTCATAGCTTTTTAACACTGAATGATATTCCATTGTCCAAGGAACTGCAGTGTATTTGTGCACTCCCCTGCTGAAGGGCGTCTCGGTTGCTTCCGCGTTTTGGCAGTCATGAATAAAGCTGCTGTAAGCATCAGGCGAAGGCTTTTGTGTGGCTGTTAGCTTTCAGCTTCTTTTTATAAATACCAAGGATATTTATAAAATAACACCCTTCTTGGATGGCCTAATTCTCTCTAATTGATCTATCAACAGTAAAAAAGACCATTTTCTAACTTATTTTTAAAATACAATTGACCTATTAATTCATTACTACTTCAGAGTTATTGATTTCAAATTGAGCTGGTGCTTCATTTGTTCATTAATTCAGCCAATACTTACAAAGCTTCTTACCAGACGCTGAACCTGGAGCTAGGGGTGGGGAGGCACATAAGGTCTCATATCTAAGACTAACGAGGAAGAAAAGGAGTACAACGTGAGACTGTACTAAAGGAATGTGTACGGAGTGCAGTGGCCAGTTCTCTAGGGTGAGGTTGCTTTAGGAAAAGATTTGTAAAGGAAACAAGATGGGAGGCCATCTCTACCTTAACCTCCCTTCAGGTCCCCCGTAACCGCCCCCCCCCCCCCCCCCCCCCCCCCCCCCCCCCCCCCGTGAGGACTTGCTTCACTCTCCTGACCTATTTTGCATATTCATAAGTGTGTGTGATAAAAACTTAGCAATGAAGGCAATTCACTCAAGAACCAGATGAAAGGAAATAAATTCATGCATCAATAGGAATTTTGCATGTAGAATCAATAGGAGTTAATGACTAAGAAGATGTAGTAACAAAACTGAGAGAAAAGAAGACTAACTCCGAGAGTAAGCCTGGAACATGGAGGGGCACCTGTGTGCAGACATGCAAGTACCTGCATGTACGTGGACTTGAGTTTGATGACATCAGTCTCTGCCTTTAGGTGAACTTGATATGATTGTGGTCATGAGTTTTGATCAGGTGAAGTGAAGTTCACAGGATTCTCCCTGGCTCATTGGTCAGGTGAGCATTTCTTACTCACTCTATTGGGGAGAAGAGGAATTGCTTGTGATACTCCTAGCATTCACCCTGACCCTTCGCTTTGGCTTCTCTGAGCAGCCCTTTGCCATCTCCTCGCTCACCCGATCAAAAGTGACAGCAAACAGGGCTCAGTGTGCCTGCAATGTAAATCCAGAGGAATCATTTTCCTTTTTTCTGCTTCACTTAGAACAGAATCCTCTGATTGAGCCGAGTGACTGGGCTCAGTCTCTATTCACAGCTCCATCTAGTGTAACTGATTTGTGATTTCTGTCTACAAATGTGCTGATTACTTAAATTGAGTCTTCATGCTCAGGCATTTAAAGGAAGCTTCAGATGCAAAATTGTTTACAAATTTCTTGAGTCTGAACTCTGAATGTAAGAAATATATTTGCATAAATTTACAGGTGCAAAAGGCAGGAACAGGTCCCATTAAATACTCATCAGGTCGGCTACTTGCACCCTACAAGTGTTCTGGAGTTGCTGGAAAATTAGTAGATGGAGTCTGGGTAATTTCTCATCATGGGCATTGCCATGCCTGGGGGAGCTGGATGCACCTCGCAGTGAGAACACTCTGCATTTCCTCTTTGCAGTCTCCTAGGATCCCAGTATCCCTATGCGTTGAATCACTTCTTTAACCTGCTCCCCCATCCATCCCCAGACAAGGCCCTGGGTGTTTTACTACTCACACAAAACCTCCCTGGCTCATGCCAGCCAACAGCAGTCATATTAGACACATCTTATGTACCTCCTCATACTTCCTCAGCCTTGCCTGCCTCCGTTAGTTCCACGGACTTTTTCTATGTCTGGGCTGCTACCACAACTGGCCTATTATACTTGGGACCTTGAGGTTCTGCTTCGTGGTCCCGACAGATGTCTTGTCTGGATTTTTGGGCTTCTTCCTGGCTGTTATCTTGAAGCCATGTCTATGGCCACTTGCTAAGTCTATGGTTTTCTTGATTATGTCCGGATTTGGATGAGCTGTCATGTCATAATTAGAAACCAGCTGTCCAAGTGTTAGCGTAGGTAGCCGGATATTAATAAAGGAAGGGGGCAAAGGGAATCAGATATTATTGTTTCATCAGGAAGTTATAGCTTCACACGCTCCCCAGGGAACCACAAGGGACGTTCCCCACAGATCACTGGGGGGAAAATAGAACAATAAAGAGGGAGGTGAGTACATGTGCAGTGGGAGCCAAGATGGTGACCACAGAAGCCTGTTAGTCTAGACTGGGGAAAAGATTGGATTGGATAAGAGAGAGAAAACCCTAGAAGGTCTAGGAAATGTATTGGTTAGGGGGTGGACTCATTAGAAGCCCACAAAAGCTTGGGAAGTTGATTGGTTAGTTTGAAGAAAAACCTGGTCCTTCCCAAACTCGAGGTAATATAATCAGGCTAACAAAGCATTCACTCTTGCTGGGTAACATGCACTTGCATGGTTGTTAAAATGTTTTCTGTGCAGCAACCATGTGGCCCTAGCAGCCCCATGGGCCAGCAACGGCGTCAACTCCAAACGCAGGCTCCAGGCGGAAGCCCGGGAACAGCAGCACAGCAAAGGATCACAGCTGGGAACAGTGCTCAGCTACCTGGATGGGGACTGAGACTGCTGATGCCGGACTGATGGCACAGAACTTTGGGGCCCTGGTCTCTGCTTTGGGTTTGATGAAGACAATACTGGATTTTTGCCCTGGTGGGCTGGATGAAGGTGGGACATTGGGAACCCAGGGGCAACCTTCTATTTCTGCACGAATAAACATTACCACCCAGATCACACCTCCTGTATGGGTCCCAAAGTGCTTTACTCACAATCCCATGAAAGAGACCACCTGTACCCCCAGTACAAGCAGCTACCAAAGGGCTGGATGGCAAAACCCAGTTGAGGGGAAGTTAACTTTCCATAAGGCCAACTGGACGAATGGAAACCAGGGTGCAGGATGAACATGGGAAGTACAATTCCTTTTCACCTTACTCTCCCATGAATTACTTCACAGTGTACCTTTTCCTATATCTTATATAAAGAAATCCCATGAAAATAAATGCATAAGTACACACCTAACTGATTGTGTTTCTTCACAGCTTATTATGAAGCAAAAGCCAGCATCGAATCACATAATCTTGAATAACTTCTCATTCTTCTCTTATCTACTATTTCTTTCACTCTCGTACTAGGATTGTGTCTTCTAAATATAAAGAGTAAGTTTAAATCTTTATATCAGGTCTTCCCCCAACTCCCCAGAGAAACTGGGCTAATGAACGGAACCAAGAGCAGTTCTAGAAAGCCAGCAATCAGGGTGGGGGTTGGGAATTGGATTACAGTTAGACTCTGTTAAATCAACATTTGTTAAGTAGAACACAGGGTACCAGATGGTGAGTCATGGTTCAACAGCAAGAGAAATTGAAGTGGAGACGTTTATTGCTCACAGGCCCTGGAGGAAGCACACAGCACGCCTTGAGGGGCCACACGCAAAGGTCGAGGAACAGAGCAGGCAGGGAGCATGACAGGACCTGACACACATGCCTTTATTAGGGTCCCTAGGTGGGGTGCCTTGGGGTTCTGGGACTAAGGCCAGATCGGTCAACTCAGGCCAAAAGAGTAGGGTTTTGGTAAGCTTCTCACGGGGCCTGTCTTCCCAGGGGAAGGCCTGGGAGAGGGAGAGACTGCTGGTCACAGGGCTGCAGTGATGTCATTTTGGGAGCTTGTACTTGCTTGTGACTTCAGGCTGCTGTTTAAGGCGTGTGCTGGCACAGCGGGGCTAGTGCCAGGCTGAGGTCCCCGCAGGCCACGTGGCTAAACAAAATGGATATCAGGGCGGTAACACCATGGAGTTTCTTAGCTCAGCTGTGGGCAAGTTACTGCTTTGAGGACAGTTAGAATCATATTGATGACGGTAAGTGGTACAGTAATAAGCCCTAGTATGCAGAATATCAATATCTTTTTTTGTTTCCTTTGAAAGCAGAGCTTAAGACAAGTCATTGAGTGCAGGTAATTTCATGAAGCAGAAGCGAGGAAGAAGGGAGATAAAGAAAAATAATGAAGAAAAGCCAATAGAAATATGAGTTTTTAAGATAACCCCTATGAGGGAAAAAAAAAAAAAGGACTAAATTTTACTGGACTTTTGATACAGACTGTCTCCCAGAATCTTCCACCTGAAGATAATGAGGATAAAGTGTTGAGCCAGAGTCCCACTTCACCTTGTTTGAGAATTGTTTCCAGAGGTGTTAACTCCTCAGTGCTCTCACACTTCAGAGGTGTGCTTGGTCTGGCAAGGGGTTGGCCAGCATCACATAACAGAACCTCAAGGCCCAAGTATTAATACATTGGCTGTGGTAGCAGGTGGCTATGGGAGGGAGAAGAAAGACCAAGGCAGAAAGTGGAATGAAATAACATTTGCTGCTGAGGGGATCTGAACTTGCATGGAATGTCATGGGCATGACTAAAATAGGAGGAAGGCTAGAGAAATACTGTGGGAAACCGAACACCTATGCTCAAGTCTGTCCTTGCATCATTCATATAAACTGTGCCTCTGGTTATCAATTTAAATCCACCTTTCTGACCTCAGGAAACATCAAGTGGACCCCAGTAGTTGAGGGAACTTAACTAGGGGAAGCACTATCACAGCTGTGATTCTAGATTTGGTATTAATGGAATAGATGAAAACTATGTGGCAATTATCATTTTAGAGCCTCTTGGCTCAAAGGCAGCTTTCCTTGGTCAGGTTTACAGCACCAGAGCTGGACCCTGTAGACACTTCTCCTCTGCCGGCAGCTGCACTTGGCATTTTGTCAACAGTAGGCTCTGGAGGGAAGCTCCACGGCATAGCCAGGGTCGGGACGACGCGTCCTGGTTCTGCTTGTTCTGCTTTCCTACTGCAGGGTGGCTGGCTGCTGGGTGCCTGTGGGAGCCCCAGCGGTGCTCTGGGGAGGGCCTGGCACTGTGGAGAGTGACTTCCTGGGGACCAGTTCCAGCCCACGAGCACCCCAGAGGACTTCTCATCCACACAGCAGACCATGGCTGTGAGGTCCGATACAGAGCTTTGGGGCTGAGCCCTCTTCCTTCTATGGTTGCTCCCCTTCCATTCCAGGGGCAGTAGCTACTCCTTGCATTATGACTATATTCCTTAGAATTCTTTAATAGTTAATCACATTGACTAGTAAATAATTACATTAGCCTTTCTCTGTTCACATTACTAGAGTGGTTTCTGTCTCCTGACTGGGCCCTTACCATCACAAAATCTCCGAGTCTTGACACACAGCTACTTATTATTAACATTTTTAAGTCTTCAATGGAAGATAGGCTTTATTGATTTTAGAGAGAGAGGAAGGGAGAGAAAGAGGGAAACATTGATGTGAAAGAAGAACATTGATCGGTTGCATTCCATATGCTCCTTGACCAGGGCTCGAACCCACAACCTAGGTATGTGCTCTGGTTTGGGATCGAACCTACAACCTCTCAGTGCATGAAACTATACTCCAACCAACTGAACCATCCGGCCAGGGTCACAGCTACTTATTTGAGGAGAACCTTTATTCACCATTTCTCATAATGAGGTATAGCCAAGGCTGTTTGCCCTTATGCAGCGAGGACAGGAGCGTACTTTTTCTTTATTATCACAGCTATGTTAACTCTCTTGATTTTTTTATCATAATACGGTCCAGAGGAATCTCATTGCCTTGAGATTTTATGGCTCAGCATGGGGGTCCACTAGAGGACATCACGCTGACTGAACTTGGAGTCAAGTGTCCCAGTACCCTGATAAGGGCAGGCATGCCAGGAAATGGGAGATAAAAATCATGACAATCCATTCACCTTCATGAAACTTTGAGGGGTCTGAGGACCTAAGGCATGGAGGTGTATTCCCTCTAAGAGAAACAATCAGTTGCTGCATCTCATACTTTCTATGACTAAAAAGAGGATCGCAGGCCCCTTTGGACTTCCAGGGTGCTGTTCACTGCATTTGGAAACAGGCCACTGACCACCAGTCATGCCCGCCGCACTTCTTCCTGTCCCGCTGCTGCCCTGCTCTTCTCTCTTCCGGATTCCTGACTGCTGGCCCTGAGGCTTGTCCTCTGGTCAGGTGCTGACCCTGGTCTCTGAGCTGGATCTTAGATTTCCCCAGAAACGCTGGCTTGGCTGTGCCTTTAGATCTCAGCACCATCAAAGCCTACAGCGAAAGCTCTAGCGCAGCTCTCCAGCCCTGGGCCTGTGTCCTGTGAAGGCCAGCAGACTCTCTGTGAAGTGCAATCCCATCCACATGGGGACCGACGGAGCTCAGTGGTGGGTGCCGGATTTCACAAGGCTGTCCAGGGCAGGGGGACATTCTGGGCAGAGTGCTCGGATAGTTACGTGAGTGGGATTTTTGTGGGTAGAAGTCAGAAATAGCATGGGACCCTGCAGCCAACACAGGAACTGCTACACCATGTAGAGGGGGATGTGGGCTTGGTGGGAAACAAAACTGCCTCCAGGCTGACAGGAGACATCTATGGCCCTGGGAATGCCCAGGTTTGGGAGGACAGTAAAGCATTAGGCTCTCCTACAGGCAGTGGTCCAAGCCAAGCTCACCTAGGGGCTCACAGGGGGAACTCAGATGACATCTGACTTAACTAAACACGTAGGAACAATCAGGTCACATCCCTGCCAGGTGCTTCCAGTCCTGAGCCCGAATGTGTCATGAACCCCCTACCCCTCTAAGCTCAGGGGTCCAGGCCTGGGACAAACTCCCTGCAGACCAGCTTTTAGGGCTCTTCCTGTACCCATAGGCTGCTGCAGGGAGGACGGACTCTTTTTCACCTTTTGAACTTCAAGAGAGAGGAGCTGCTGCCCTGGGGGAGGTTTTTCTCCCTGACTGATCATAGACTATGCTGCAACCCATGTCTGCAGTGATGGGGGGGCGGGGGGGATGCGTCACATGAGAGGGACCCGGGATAAAAAGGAAAAACCCACACGAAGAGGTCAGCCGATGCGTGCAGGTGAGAGGGGGTGGAGGTGCTGAGAATCTGATTTGTGCAGGGAGAGTGTTGGCAGGTGTGAGCCACAGAGAGTTAAAAAAAATAGGGCCTCTTCATAGCAGAGTGGCGCTGCGTTTATTCCAAGGCTAGCTCCCACCCCATTTCGTGATTTGTGTTGGGAGGATAGCCACAGTTCCCCGAGTGGGGCTCTGGGCAGCACGCTGCAGCCAGAGGCAGGTGGGCACGTGCAGGCGGGCACAGGCTGCAGACGCTACCAGTCCTTCCCCACGGCTGTGGTCTGTGTGAACTGAGGCACATGACTTAGCTCTTTAAGTATTAGCTTTCTGATCTATAACATGGGGGTGTTGGTTGTACCTATTTCATAGGACTGTTGGTGAGGAATAAAATAATATAAAGCACATTAAAGATTTAGTCTGGTGCCCTGGCTGGTACGGTTCAGTTGGTTATGCACCATCCCGTAAACTGAAAGGTCGCCGGTTTGATTCCCGGTCAGGGCACATTACTGGGTTGCGGGCTCTACCCCTGGTCAGGGTGTGTGCGAGAGGCAACTGATTGATGATGTTTCTCTCTCACTTTGATGTTTCTATCCCTCTCTGTCCCCCTCCCTTCCCATGTCTCTAAGATCAATAAACATTTCCTTGGGTGAGATAAAAAATAAAGATTTAGTTCAGTGCCTGACACAAGCCAGTGCTCAGGAGCTGGGACCAACCACTACCGGAGCTCCAGGGTGAGCGGGGCTGCGTGCTGGAGGGGGAGCGCCCTGACCCAGGCCTCCGCGGAGCCAGCTCTCCTCCTCACCCTTCTCCCTGCGGGGACGGTGTGCAGAAGTGACAACAGGACCCGCATGAGATCCAGCCCCTGGATTCTGCCGCTCCTTTGCCAGGTGACTTGTTCTCACCTCTTACTTCATTCCCTCTGGGCCTCACTCTCCCTGAGTACAAAGTGGACCATCGATCTCTGACATCAGGAAAGTGTTTGGGGCTCTAAGTAACATGAATGCAGGCAGCTCACAGGTAGGCGGGCGGTAGGTGGTACAGGCAGGAAGGGGGAACATTCCAACAGCAACGCTTTTCTGGCAGATGAGAATTAGTAACAAGCTATAATCCCTCTGAGGCCGGGGCCACGTTTCCCAGTGTCCTCAGTCACTAGACCCCATCGTCCCTGCCCCTGCCCTCATGGTTCCTGGCCTCCACCCCTCCATTCCAGCTCCCACACCTGTCGTATTTGAACGCTGATTCCGAAGCCATCTTGCTCTGAGAACCGGTTCACATACTGCTGGAGACAGATTTCTCAGTCCCCCAGGTGGGGGCCTAGCAACCCCAAGCAGCCAGGAGCCACTCCGTCAATTGGCTGTCTTGTGCCTAAACAACACTGCCAGACCCCAGCTATGCCGTCCTAAAGAGAACGGGACCCAGGGGCCATCACTCCTACCCGATGCACCGCTCACCACACACACACACACTCCCTGCTCCAGCAAAAGTCTGTGCCCCTAAAGAGGCCACAGACAGCCTTCCTCCTTGTCTCTCTCCTTCAGGGGCCCAGGCTGTGGGGTGCTCTCTCTCTATCTCTCTCCTTCCTGTTCCCCAGAGTCCCAGAGTCACTGGATGGGATGTCTTCTTGCACCGGAGTCACCGAACCCCACAGAAGGTTACAGAACCTAGGTTTGGGGATGAGAGAAACCTGGGCTCAGATTGCAGCTCTGTCACGCGCCAGCTGTGTGCCCCAGGCAAGCCACTGCCTCGGTCCCTCCGCTCCCCGGCTTGCTCCTCTGTAAAATGAGGATGGGCGTGGACTACAATAGGAAGCATTTGGCAAAGTGCCTGGTACACGTTACTTTCAGCATATACTCGCTACTCTTATTATTGTATGGTTATCATTGTCTCATTATTATAACTACCCAGATTTTGCTATCATCTAAAAGCCCCCATGTAGATGCATCACTCTGAAAAAATCAGACACGGTGCAGGAAGAATGCAGTGACATTAATGGTCCTGCAAAACAATAAACTAGAATCAAATCAAGCCTCTCTATTTAAGCATCCAGGTTACATTTAAGTTCAACATTCCACTGAGCTAAATATAGAATGTGGGAAATTCTACCGGAACAGATGACCTAGTTTCTTCCACAAAATAAATGGCAGAGGAAGAGGAAAGTGCAGGGAACGTGTGGCGGGTTCAGGAGAATGACTGCGACGTGGACGCCTGGCGTGGGCGCTGATTCAAGCGTGCCTGCCTTACGCAGGGCTCTTCTGTTGCTGTTGCTGGAGACAATCAAGGAATCTGAACGTGAGCAGTATTAGTTGATGTTAAAGAACTGGTAGATATTTTGTTAGATCTGATTGTAGAATTATGGTTTTGGCTAAAAATGCTTAGTTATTCTAAATAAATGCTGAAGTACTTCCAGGTAGAGCTCTCATAATGCTGGGATTAACTTTCCTATCTCCTGGTTGCGAAGAGGAAGTAAGACGGGCACTGAGCAGACACTTTGAAGCTGGGAGATGCAGACATGAGGGTTAAATTGCCCATCTTTACTATTCTTTCTATGTTCATGAAGGTTGGAAAATTTCTCTGATGAAATAAGTATAAAAGTAAATGCAGTTCCCCTGTTAGATTTTATCACTCTCCAAAGTTTCTCCATTCCTTTAAATATAAATCAAAATACTAACCGTTGCCCCAGCCAGCAGGTCGTGCCCCTGAAGCCGCTCTGCCGAGATGGTGGCTGACAACAGGCACGGCCCGCTGCCCGTGCCCGCCTTTAGGCCCACACTGGCAGTGGGACCTGAACCCACAGCAGGTGGAACATGGCTCTCATGCAGGGGCTATGAGCGGCAGCCACTGTGGGGAGCTGACGCCGCCCAACCCCGGAATCAGGGAACCGGCTTCCACACGCTCATCACCGCTGGTCCCCCTGCAGCTGCCCCTGCTTTTTAGGCCCGTGCTCTGCCCTTCTGGTCCTAGGCTGTCTCAGCCACCGAGTAGACACGCTTGCCCTCTGGCCAGTGACATAACTTCTCCAAGCCTTGGAGCCTCATCTCGAAGCTGAGAAAAGTGACGACAGCCCTGTAGTCTGAGCCCTCAAACTTGCATTCTTTCCTCCGCCTCCTGCTTTTGGTTTTTCCTGGGTTAGCTGAACTTCAGCTGGCTGGCAGTGGCAGCCCCTGGGAGCCTGTGACGAGGCTGCTGGCCGTGGAAGTGAGGCGGGGACGTGGCCTCCGGCGGGTGGTGCACAGCTCGAGGCCAAGCCTCCTGCTCTCTCCCCCATGTCTCTGTGAATCATAGCTCCCAGCTATTATGCTAAAAATGCGTTTTTCACTGTCAAGAAGCAAGCAGTTCCGCATAAATTCAAGCGTTCTTAGTCGTGCAAGTTTGAGATCTTGGCCTAGAAATGGGAAATCTGAGCCAACTTCATGTCTTCCTTCAGGAATCAGCAGTCACTGATGCCGAGAGGTTTCACCAGCCGTCTCCAGCTCTGGTGAGGAATGGGACAGAGGAGCCCCGGAGCCATGTTCCACCTGCTGTGGGTTCAGGTCCCACTGCCGGCGTGGGCCTAAAGGTGGGTACGGGCAGCGGGCCGTGCCTGTTGTCAGCCACCGACTCGGCAGAGGGGCTTCAGGGGCACGGCCTGCTGGCTGGGGCCCAGGCCACATGGCACCGGGCCATGTAGGCAATGGTTAGTATTTTGATCTATATTTAAAGGAATGGAGAGACTTTGGAGAGTGATAAAATCTAACTTTCATTTATAAAATGACCAGAGATAAACTCCTCTTTTGTATTAGCTACACTTAGTTATCACAAAATAGCATTAGGATCAGGCGACTTCTGTAATGAGCTTGCACCTGGGAGGTGTGTTAAAGCTGCGGGGACCAGCAGAGTGACTGGGACGGGTTGTTCTGCAGCCACTCACTGGGGGAGGAGCCCCACTAGACAGTGTGACCGGACCAGGCAGGCTTCCCCACGTCACTCCAGCAAATTACGGCTCAGCAGACCAGCACGTGGCCCGGTCATCTCCGCATCCCCTTCTCCAGGGTCTGCAAAGAGTTGTTTCATTTATGTTGCCCAGTTGTCTAGTATGTGACAGGTGGGCAAGTCCAGTTCCTCCACCAAGGCCTGAAGCCAAACTGCTTGGACACTGTCTCCTTCTCTCTGGTCTCTTCCTCTTTACCAGGCTGGTCCTGGTTGGAGACCTCCCTGGCCCACTGGGCCCCAGTCTGGCAGGATTGCCCCTCACCTGCAGGGGACCTAGTCCTTGGGGTCTCAGGCAAGTCTCCTCCTCTGCAGCCAACAGCCTCTTGTTCTGTCCTAAGTGACTAGGGAAAAGCAGATCGCGCCCCATGCCAGGCCATCCATTACCTGTCCCAGGGTTCTTGGCCTGTAGCCTGTGTTTGTCTGATCGAGGCCCTCTTCCCAATCTTCTGCACTGGAGGCTCTTCCTCCTTCGAACTGCCTGGAGCCGCTGGTGGTGGCGTGTCCGAGTGCCCCCTGTTTTTACTTCATCACCAATTAAGTAAACCTCTGGCATCCTCAGAGGAAAATTTTACTATAAACTCTTAAAATATATTTTAAAAGATCAGCACAGTCATTATAATGCATTATTCAGTTTGTTAAGTATGCTTTAAAAAAAACACCATGAAATATATCTTCATTGTAGGGCATCTGTTGTTTCTAGAAAATGATTAGCTGTCACTGAATCATCAATTTTACTTTGCTGTGTGGCTAAGACTAAGTTTTCTAATTAAAGTCCATGTGTGAAGCTAAGCACACTTGCCTCGTTCTATAGAAACAGAGATTTCAGTCCTGCTCCGACAATCCTAAATGTGTAGGATGAGCCAGTCCCCGAGAGTGTTAAGTCGCAAGCTTGTGCACAGGAGTGTGAGGGTCCTGTGATCTCAAGCCCAGCCATGCAGGGACATGCAGCCCAGCAGGACCCCCGAGGTACCTCGGGTGTGAGTCTGGCGTGAGATCCCCCCTCCTGCCTGGGGCAGCTGTGACTCAGGGTTGAGGACCACCTGCAGACAGGAAGCCTGGAGCTCACCTTCCTGCTGCTGCTGGTTCGGGCTGGCCCAGGGGAGACCCAGGGACACTGCCATGTGTCCCTCAGATTCTGGGCAGGCGGGCAGCTGGGACTTCACGAGACAGGGGCCGAGAACAAAGAGGCTCCTGAGACTGGGGTTCCTCCCTGAGGTCTGTTTCCCTGAGAGATTTGTTCTCACCCTGTGAGCCTCCCCTCCCAGGTCGCAGAGCACAGACAGGGGGGCGGGGTAGGGCTGACAGAGACCGTGGGGCTGCTGGGGCTGGGGGGATAAGAAGGGAGGAGGGGAGGGAGGAAGAGAAAGGGAATGAATGTTTATTAAGAGGATTCTATGCGATGAGAGGCATTTATAGAGAATAAAGCAAAGAACACTGAGTTAAAATGACAAAAAGCTGATGTAAGAGGGTTTTCTGATTTTTCCTCTGGCCACGTCAAGTCTACAAACATAAAATGTGAAAAATAAGAGCAAAAAAATGGAGTTATTCTTTCCATGTTCTAGCATTAACAATTTACATGAATGGGTTTGGTCTCAGCCTCACAGTACAGACTCATTCCCACCCCTTTACCCCTGCCACTTCCCCCTGTGGAGGGACCTGCAGTGAAGTGCCCCGCCCTGCCCCACCCCACCATTCAAGGGGCCATTTTTTTCCTGCCTTCGGGATCCCAAAACCCCACTCTGCTGCCGGCTCCTTAGCGTGACCTTTCCTTAGCCATTTTTAATTCTTTGAAGGTGATTCAGAAAAGGCTCCGAAACCTAAACAACTTGTTAGAATTAGACCAATTATAAAAAGGTGAGGTGATTGGCAAAGATTTTAGCACTCACGAATCCTGACACTGTGCACAGTGTGTATGTGTGTGTGTGTGCGCGCACAAGGGAGAGGGAGGAAGAAGGGAGGAGGGAAAGAGAATACCCACAGTGTCCTGTGGGACCTTCACACTGAGGGCCCTGATGTTCCAAAGGGTGTGACCCTGGCGTGCTGCGCTTGGGCACCGTTAGAAGAAACCGCGTCCACGTGTGTTCTGAGGATGAAATGGACAATGTGCGCAGTGAGGACTCACAGACACCTAGCGTGTAAGGCCCATCCTTTTTTATGTTTGGTGTGGGGGACACAAAAATATGAGTGTGGTTCTGATGCAGAGAGGTCTGATTAGGGTAAGTCACAGGACTGGGGAGAAGTGGGAGGGGCCCTAGGAGGAGTTTGCCCAGGCAACGGAAGACAGTCTGGGA
>PVJD01017140.1:0-18508 GCA_004026545.1 Mormoops blainvillei
TGATGTTCTTATAGATAAATCTATTTCTGAAAAAAAAGTTGTGTTTTTTTGGGGGGGTGAGCATCTAGAAGTAGAATTGCTGGGTGTATTTTTCTTTATAATAAACTACCAAACTGTTTTCCAAAATGGTTATGCCAGTTTACACTTCTGCTTCCAATATGTCAGTTCCTGTTGCTCCATGTACCCGCCAATATTTAATGTAGCAAGCCATTTTGGCAGTTGGCAAATGATATGTAATTGCTGTTCTAAATTGCATTTTCCTGAATACTAATGATATGCATTTCCATTTCATGTGTTCATTGGCCACAACTATATCTTCTTTTGTAAAATGTTTGTGCAAGTCTTTTACCCATTTTTAAATTAGATTGTTTACATTTTTTGTTTCTGCTTTTGTTTTTGTGAAGCTCTTTATATATTTTGGATACAAGGTATTATTAAATATTTTTTCCAATCTGTGCTTTTTGACATTTTATTTCCTTAACAATGACTTTTGATGAGCAGAGTCTTAATTTTGATAAAATTTAATTGGTCACTTTTTATGTCTATTTAGTGCTTTATATATCATATCTAAGAATCTTTGCTTATTCCAAGGTCACTAAAATACTCTCCTATGTATTCCTTGAGGAGTATTATAGTTGTTGCTTTTAGTTTTGCTATGATTCATCTCCAATTAAATGTTGAGTGTGGTATGTGATAAGAGATCAAGGTTTACTTTTTCCACATATTTATCCACTTTTTCTAGTGCTATTTGTTGAATAGACTATCATTTCCCACTTTAATACACTAAGTCCTTACTGAAAATTGACCATATATGTGAGGGTTTAATTCTGGACTCTCTTTTCTGTTTCACTGGTCTATTTGTTTATGCTTTACTCTGGTTTTTAAAATGTCATAAAGTACTTTTTTTTACTGAAAGTCTTGAAATAAGGTACTTTGAATCCACAAATTCCATTTAAGTTTGGTGTGGCTGTTCTTACCACTTTATTTTTAAAGAAATTTTAAAATAAACTTGTTAATTTATTAAAGAAGTCTTTTGAGA
The DNA here is from genome assembly GCA_004026545.1 of Mormoops blainvillei. Classification (NCBI taxonomy): domain Eukaryota; kingdom Metazoa; phylum Chordata; class Mammalia; order Chiroptera; family Mormoopidae; genus Mormoops; species Mormoops blainvillei. The sequence goes on from PVJD01017140.1 coordinate 1,040, forward strand.
ATTTCTATCAGGATTGAATTGAATTTATAAATAAAAATGGAAAGAATTGACATCTTAACAATATTGAGTCTTCTGAGCTCATGGTGCACTTCCTCCATTTACATAAGTCTTTAACTCAAAATGTTCTGTTGTTTTTAGCACATAGGTCTTGCACAATTTTTTGGTTCAACTTATTCCTAAGTATTTTATTTTCTGATGCTATTATGAATAAACTTTAAAATAATATTCTAATTTTTTGATGTTAGTATATAGAAATATAATTGATTTTTGTATTTTTATTATATACAGCAGTATCACTAAATTCACTTAAAAACTCTAGTAACTATTTTGTAGATTCCTTAGGATTTTCTACGTAAATAAGTATATTATCTATATCACCCAATTCAGGTAATTTTCAGCAGTGCTTCTTCCAATATTTTTAGTTATGATTGTTTCTCTTTTTCTGTAACTTTGGTTACACATATTTTAGGACACTTAATATTGTTCTACATATTGTTGAATCTCTGTTTACTTTTTCAGCTTTTTTTCTTAATGTTTTTGAGACTGCCTGATGTATTTTCAAGTTCACTGACCCTTTATCTGTTCTCCAAACCTCTGTGAAATCTCTTCAGTGAATTTTTATATCGAATATACTTTTCTGTCCTAGAATTTCCATTTTTTCCTTTTATTTTTATGCTGAGCTTTCCTCTTTCTATACATTTATTATGACAATCCTTTCATTTATGTCCTTGAATGTATTTATAATGGTTATTTTATAGCTCTTGTTTACTTATTACACTGAGTCATCTCAGTTGCTCTTTCTGTTGACCTCTTTTTTTAATTGTCGTTCTATTACAGTTGTCCCAATTTTCCCCTGTTGCTCTCCCCTGCACTCCCCACCACAGTCAATCTCCACCATGTTGTTCATGTCTATGGCTCCTTTATACTTGTTCTTTAACTAGGCCCTTCACTTCTTTCTGCCCTTATTCCCCTCCCCCGTTCCCCCTCCCCCCCTGGTTCCTGTCAGTCTGTTTTTTGTTTCCATGCCTCTGGTTCTATTTTGCTCATTTGTTTGTTCTGTTCATTAGGTTCCACTTATAGGTGAGATCATCTGGTATCTGTCTTTTCCCTCCTGGCTTATTTCACTTAGCATAATACTCTCCAGTTCTATCCATGCTGTCACGAAGGGTAGGAGTTCCTTCTTTCATTCTGCTGTGTAGTATTCCACTGTGTAAATGTACCACAGTTTTTTGATCCAGTCATTTACTGATGGGCACTTAACGCTGTTTCTAGTACTTGGCTATTTTAAATAATGCTGCTATGAACATAGGGTGCATAGGTTCTTTTGAATTGGTGTTTTAGGATTCTTAGGGTATAATCCTAGCAGTGGAATTGCTGTGTTGACCTTTTTTTGTTTGTTTCTGGGTCACATTTTCCTGGTTGTATGAAAAACTAGTAATTTTTTATTATATATTGTACATTGTGGGTTATAAATTGTAGAAACCCTGGTTTCTATTATTTTCCTCTATTAAGAATGTTAATTTTTGTGCTAGAAGACAGTTAAATTACTTGCTGATCCCACTAAATTTGTGGAATAGCTAGAATGCAAACAGAGAGTCAGTCTTAATTGGATCTAATGTGTCAGAAGATACTGTGAAGATGCTAGGCAGACTGGGGAGTGTCTTCATGGAAAATCTTTGAAAACAGGGATCTCACTCAGTGAAGTTCCTTTCTTTCTAGGATTGAATCCTCTCCAGTTCTTAATTTTGGTAGATCTCAAGTGACATCAAATGGCTGCTTTTCCATATTTTTTCCAGAGTTTGTAATTATTTGAGGATTAGTCTAATATAAGCTATTCTGCCATTACCAGAACTAGATCCCAGAAGACAATCTTTTGTGCCAATATTTTGTATATTTCATGTTGTGGCTGTCAGAATTTAAATTTTAATGGATCTGTGAAGAGATATTTATTTATTTTATTTTTCTCTATTCTTTATTATCAATTCACTAGCAGGCACTGAGGCTATTCACTGGTAATTTCCCATTAAGTTTCCATTTTAACCTCTTCTAGAACATATATGTTCATGTCACTACCATGCTTAATTACCTGAAAGAATTCTTGGCTTAGCATTCAAGGGCATTTATCAGTCTGGTCCCTACTTACTTTTCTAATTTCATCTTTTCATAATTCGTATATTTTTTCCCATAAGTCCAAGCCATAGCCAGCTTCTTTTTATTCCCTAAAACCTACTGTGCTTTTGCTGTAACCCTGCGCTTTTGTTCATACTGATTCTCCAGCCTGGAATGCTTTTGCACTCACACCTGCTGGTAAATTCTTACTCTCCCTTTGAGATGCTTTCAAGCACCACTTCCTCTCTGAAGCCTTCCTCATATTCATCTCTGTCCGTTCCAATAACATTAAGAACTTCACTTCTGGCATAGTATTTTAAAATTATCTTTGTTAGTACTTACACTGTTTTGTAATTTTCTCTTTATGTGTCTGTTTCCCTCAGTGGACCAAATTCCTTAAAAACAAGACTCATGTGTTATTATTCTTTGTATACTTGATCACAGTGCTGTGTATACCTAAAATGTGTCAGAAACATTTGCTGAATTAATGCATAGATAAATGATAACTAGGCACATTATAGAATTATCCAGAGTTCCCCCTTGGTGAGAACGTTATATATACAAAAATACACACCAAACACTTACTCATTCACTCACATAACTCTTGGAATCTACCCAGGAAGGGGGCCTCTCTAGGATTAGTTTAGGACCGTTACCATAGGCTATGATGGTTAAACTGGACCCACCTGGAAAAATTCAACTTTCTTCTCTTTAAATCATTTAAATCACAGATTCCTAAGGGGGTCTTTGCCTTTGCAATTTCTATTTTCTCCCCATACACTATCTTTCTTTATCTAACTGAAAGCCTGCCTTTACACAAACTGTGATAGGGGAGATGAAAGATGAATTAATCAATCCAAGCCCTCTTGGTGAATTTGGAGAGAGCAGGAATTCTTGGAGTACAGGCGACCAGTGTGCCAAGGGTGGTTCTGTTGGCCTCCTGGGCCTCCAGTAGCCGTCATTTGAGGAATGCTTTTGCTGGCAAGTAAAGCCTCTCTGGCCAACTAGAAAGTAGTCATCTTCAGGTATGTAACTCTGGTTCTAGGCTTCTTCCAACTGCTTTCTATGGGAGGACATATCATGAACAGTGAGCTCACAATTGATTCCTCTGCTATTAAAAGTAAAAGAAGCCACCTCATAGAATCGTGAGATATTCCCTAGGACAGGTCTGGATTCTGACACAGAGCATCGGCTATTTTAGGATAAAGTGACTAAAAAAAAACCCTTGATGTTATTTTAAAAATGAATGAAACCACACTTGATATGTAGATTTTAAAATTAATTAGAACAGAAAGTGGATTTTAGGCTTCAAATATCCCAAATAATAGCATGCCTTTTGAAAACAATTTTATAGTATTCTATCAAATTTTCCTTATCTGTTTTTAAGGGCTTTCATAATATACAATCTCCATTTTTTTAATTTCTTAATTTAAATATACATACCCAGTTATATGTGTTTCTACTGTTGCAACTATAATTCCCTAACTGTTTTGTTTCATAAAGCAAAATTTGGGAAAATTAAAGGACACTTTCTAAATAGTCTTTTGATTTTGTGACCTCTTAATACATTCTTAAAATTCTGTCTCTGATCAGATATCACATCCAGCTTAAAAATGGTCTCAAACCTCGGTCTCCCTGGACAAGTCTCTTCATCTTTCCAAATCCTGGTTCACTGACAGCACAATCCTAGTTTTCCCTAGGATGTCACCATTCTTTTCTCAATTAAGGCCCCCTGGAAGAGAAAAGAGGAGGCAAGAAAAAAGAGATGAGTGCCTGAATGACAGGAAACACTTTCCATTTTCCCTTTCTTAATTTGTATTTTTCTACTGTATACTATGCTTGAGTTTCTTATTTTATGAGAGTATTTCTTGTGCATCCTAGAGACCTGCTGTGTAATTAATTCAGTGTCGGTGTGGTGTGGACAGTACGTGCTGTGGGAGAAAGGGTCAGGGGAGGGCAGTCGCTGGGGTGGCAGCTGAACCCTCTCTGTTAGAAGAAGGGAAAGTTCAGCAAGATGGAAGACAGCGGGAAGGATATGCTAAGACTGTGGAATGGACTGAGAGGGAGAGAGACGGGGTATGTGGACATGCCTGGAAGAATCAATTGGTATGGAATTGAACATCTACTAAAACCAGAATCTAAACATCTACCATGATCTCTATTAGCCTGTAGGAGAATAAAACATCTTATTTACAATGAAAATATATATTTTTGAATGAATAAATAAATGAAATATTTGGTTTGGCTGGAGGTGGAGAGAAAGTTATGACAATAAGAGCAGATCTCAAATGTTAATCACCTGTGGCACAGTAGTTAACTTAGAATAATATTGAAGTGTTTTTGCATATGACATTCTCCACAAGCCTGTCTTCTTTTATGTGTATGCATGCAAGTATATAAATTGCTGAATCCATGTCAGTTGTAAAGTAATGGCACCGAGGGCACCATAAATTACCGTGGTGATCCTCAGGAGAAGACACTGTCATATCTGAATGAGTGTTTCACTTCCAGAGTAATATATGGCTTCATCTGGCCCAGCAGTCAGCATATTGCCCTGTGTTGATGGATATTGTCAGCTGGAAGCTACACTACATTTCACTGCACAATAAACATGGCTGTCAAACCCATATAAAGTGAAATCAATTTATCCTGTATGGTCAGTGCATTTTAAATGAAATTAATGTACTGTGGGTATGGTGGCAAAAAGGTAGCATATTAGTTATGCAGCTTGGGGTCTGAGTCTTTTCATGTAAGGGATCATTCTGTCTAGTGGTCCTAAGAGAAGACCTGTTTATAAAATGGGTTATTTTCTCAGGGGCTTCAGAAAGTGGCCCCTCTGCTCTCCTTCATGTTTAGAAAAGAATTAACAATGCTGTCCCATTCGGGCCTTTTATCATCCTGTCTTTTGTTTGCAACAAATGATGTCCACATTTGCCAAATAACAGTGCACTTTACTGTTCTAATGTATTCCTAGTTCTGACACAAACAAATTTCTGCATAATCAAGGTCTGGAAATAGAGTAGAAGGGCCAGAGACTGACTGGGTCATGTTGGTCCTACATAACCACTCCACTGAGCTGAAAGGATTTCCTTTTCCCAAAAGTAGAAATGTTGGTTTTAATGTATATTTCGCTTCTAAGCTTTTGGAAATAGGCCTTCCGCTTTTTGCAGTAGAAGTCCTGGCTTGCTGTCAGTCCAGTGTTACATTTAACTAGAGACCTTCTCAATCTACAGGGGATATTTCGTAGCTGCAACATGGTAAAGCATGCATCAGCATGTCATGCTGTTGCATGAAAACAAGCAAGAGCTATGTTCACTCTTTCTGTTGATTTAGTCAATCATTCATTAATTTAACATATTTTTACTAATCGAAACTCTACATGCCAAGCGCTTTACTGGAACCCAGGGAAATATCAATTCCTGCCATATCCTCAAGGAGCTTTCAGTCTAGTATGTTACTAGAGTCACCTTTTCGGAAACTATAAAACAATATCAGGAAGCTAGACATAGTTTTGCAGGAGGCTGTTAAAGAACTACCCATAAACAGCAGAAAAATATATCAGGACCCTTGAAACACATGCCTTTTAGTCTACTACTTTGGCATATGAGCTGAAGACCAAACAATCTGTTATGCAAGTATTTATTGAGTATCTATTATGTGGGAAATCCTGGGGATACAAGAATAAGCACAACATAAACACCAACTTTAGGGGTCTCATATTCCTGGGGATGCAGGAGAAAAATTCGAGAGGGATAATGACATAAACAAGTAATTCCTTTGGATCATATAGCATAGAAGAAAGAAATGAATGCAGCCTGGAGAGCACCGCTGCAAATGCTGCTCCTGTAGCCTTCGCCTCTGTCCCCCGGTCACAGGCCAGTTCTTACTCCTCCGCCAGGCTCAGCATAGACATGGCCTCTCCTAGGTGGCACTAGCTGGCTGTCCTGTCTGGCACCCTCTTGGAAACCTGCTTACTTCAATATTACAACCACTTACCCTACACGTTTGTGGGCATTGTCTTTTGGGGCCTCTCTCCCCGCTGAACTGTGAGCTACTTAAAAGCAGGGGCTGTTTTATTCACTTTTCTTTCCCTAGCACCTGGCATAAAGCTTAACTCATAGTAATTGCTCAATTAATATTTTTTATTGAGTTAATTAATTCATGAGACACCCCACATTTGACTAGGCCTTGAAGGATGAATGGGATTTAGCGTGAGGAGGTAGGAGAAGGGGTTTCCTTTCAGGCCTTGAGCAGAGCACTGGCCAAGGTGCAATATTGTGAAAGAGAATTCCATCTGAGGGAAAGAGACACTTTGGAGTGGTGGCAATTTTTGGCAAATGAGGCTATAATAGGTAAGGGGAGGAATGAGAGCAGGATAGCTTAGCATAAAATAATGCCAGTCATTGCTTCATTATCACCTGCATGGATTGTTTTTAAAAATGTACTAGGGGTATAAAAACATGCAACATTAATTCTGCCCAGTGTGTCTTTGAGGCCTGTGTCAGAAGGGCCTGTAGAGTTGTCATTTGAAACTGTCTTCTGCTTCCAAGATGTCACTTAAAAAGAAGAGAAGGGCCTAGGAAAGTGGCTGAACCAGGCGGTAAGCTGTGCTACATGATCCAGATAATAATGCTTTGCACCCATCTTGTTCTTCCTGCCCTGATGTTACAGGAAGTAAAGCAATGAATGGCTCTGCAGCTAAACTACAGCAGTATTATTGTTGGCCAACAGGAGGTGCCACTGTGGCTGAAGCACGAGTCTACAGGGATGCCCGCGGCCGGGCCAGCAGCGAGCCACACATCAAGCGACCAATGAATGCATTCATGGTTTGGGCGAAGGATGAGAGGAGGAAAATCCTTCAGGCCTTCCCTGACATGCATAACTCCAACATTAGCAAAATTTTAGGTGAGTGTAGCCCCTGAGTCTGGTCTCTTACCCTATGAGTGTCCCAAGAGTGAAAAGCAAGGGCAAATTTGACACCTAAGGGAGACTGTGGTTTGCAGAAGGTAGATATAGCCCAGCAAGGTGCCACAGGAGACTTTGTCACCACTTCTACATCTCCTACCCCAGAGTGCGGCATGCGGGTTTGGAAGTTATTACATCCGCAAGGTGCCAGGGCAGGACTGACTAAAAGCTTCTTTTAGAGACAAAACTCTATGTGTTAATACTGTGAATTTGGCCACGCTGTGAGGCGACTGCTACACAGCAATCATGAAGACCAGCTTTATCTCCTTTTCTTATTCAGTCTTTTTAACTCATGAGCTGCTACGAAACTGTGGAAACACAGGACCTACAGTGTTTTCTGCTTTAGTATTCTGGGTTCCACATGTCCCTCTGAGGGGGCTCACCGAGGACTTAGAGGTGAGCTTCCAATAGTGTGAAGTTCATGGAGTGTAGAACAGTGCCGCTAATGATAACTTTAAAACTTGGAAAATAAAACTACATTTACTTTAATAAGAAGTGACTAGTTCAGATTTCATAGCCGTGAGCTGAGCACATTAGACCACAGGGCAGAGGCCCATTTTGTGGGGAATCGCCAGAGTGATTCTCCCGTTTCTCAGGATTAAACTCAAGCCTTGTTCTATTAGTGCAAAGCTTGCCTAGTGCAGATTATACAGTTTGGAATTATTGTGCTCAACATATTGAACGTATTTTATTCAACACGCAGCATTACAGTCAACATGTTTCCTCTTTAAAAAGAAAAAACACAGAAGGCACTGTTCTATTTAAGCTGTCATGATGTGACAAAATCTCAAAGGAAGCCGTTAAAGAAGCTGAAAAACATTAGAGACTTAAACTGTGGTTTTCATTTTTTAAATGTTTTGTTCAAAAGCAATAAATATTTAACCTGAGTGAATATCAGTGATCTGGACATACACAAATACACATGTTTTGTCACTGTATAAATAATTTAACTTGATTCTGAGACATTTTGAGGCAGTGACCTCTAAGAAAATTTAAAACATACATAGATCAAATAGTGGTGAAATGTTAAAATACAAATTTCCCTTTTTTCCATTTTGACTTTTGAATTTCACGATGGATAGTAAATGTCATGACAATTAAGTTTATTTTTAGAGTCTCAGAGATATGCGTAGGGGTATTATTCCTTCTAATTTAAATACCTTTCAAACCAAAATGTCCCCAATGTACATATTAAATTTTTTCTAATTAATAGACATTTAAAAGAAAACCAATGTTTCTCTGTCCTTAAAGTTTGATATCTGACTTTGAATTTTTGTCTCCATTTTAGTTAACAGCATGAGAAAGCTCCCATACGGGCACAGAGCTTCTCTGTTCCCCTTTTGGCAGCTGTGGAGAATTTATATTATTGGTGTGCATTCTGTAAAAAAATTATTAAGAATATAGTAAGTGTATTCATTAAAATGTAAACTTCCAAGCACAAGAGCACCAAGAATCCTCTGTTAATTGGGGCTTTAAGCTGCTGGAAGCCCGTGGAACACCGACAAGCCTATCTGCACAGACGTTCTATACGACTTCCGCACAATCGGGAATGAACAGGGATGGATGTGCTATTGGAGCAGACCAGGATATTGCTGGCTATGGAGAATATTTGTACAACTTTTCCATTTGTTTATGTATGAAAAATCTCCACTGAAGAATAGCTAACATCCAGTCAGCACAGCTGTTACCGCTTTATTCACCAGCGAGACACAAAAATGCGATTTGATACATGTAAAAAAACACATCCCTTCTTCGTCAAGTGTTTAGATAATTCTTTATAAACAATATTAGAGGAGTGAATACTTTTCCTTCTTCCTGTATAAACCATATTAAAAATTTTTGTACTTTTATTGGTACGGCTTTAAATGAACGTTTATAGTACTTGAAAATGGTATATATAATTCCAACTGTACGTTCCGGTTCTAAAGCTATAACTTCTTAAGTAGAGTTTAGGCTTTTTAATTACCCTAGGCCAGGGGAGGCAGTGTTCACAGTGGGTTTTTATACATGGAAGGACATCATATCCGCTGACATCTTATCAAAGGATAGCTTTGCTAAAGATGCTTGGAATGAGAGACAGGCTTGAATTTCTGGAACCAAGAAAGCTTTTCTCGAGACTTCTGTCATACTGAAAGTGTGCTTTGGAAGATTCGGTTTTACCTCTTGAGAGGGGTAGGAAGATGGGGGTGGGGAAAGACTTTGATGTTGGAGATGATCTTTAAGCAGCAAAGGCATGTTTTAAAACCATACACTTATTGTAACACCAGGCTTTAAGTTACTGAGAGAAATAAATGTATCACATACGAAATTAGCCTTCGCTCTGTAGTCTAAAAGACTAGCTGGGAGGCTCAGTGGCAGGTGGCGACAGGAGCCACTCAGAGCCCAGGTAAGTGAAGCAGCGGGAAGGTAAAGTGAGCTGTATTTGCCAGGAACATGTTGCCTTGCCCACATGGGAACTTAAGGCTATTTTTATGTCTAGGGTCTCGCTGGAAATCCATGTCCAACCAAGAGAAACAACCTTATTATGAAGAGCAGGCCCGGCTAAGCAAAATCCACTTAGAGAAGTACCCGAACTATAAATACAAACCTCGACCTAAACGCACCTGCATCGTCGATGGCAAAAAGCTCCGGATCGGGGAGTATAAACAGCTGATGAGGTCTCGGAGACAGGAGATGAGGCAGTTCTTTACCGTGGGGTAAGTGCTCCCGAATTGGGCTACCCGGGGCCATCCCTCCCCAGTAAGAAACCTCTGGCTACCAGCCGCTTGTTTGGGAAGGAGATTAGGGAAGGGAGGAGGTTGTGACATACCATACCGAAGGGGCCTGGCCGTGGTGGTCGTCTTTGCAGGGCCGCAGGCACACAGCCTTGCAAAGCGTGGCTCCTGCTCCAATCCAGACCTGTAGCAGGTCTCTCCCGGCGGATCACCCCGTCCTTGTCGCCCAAACTAATCTAAGATGTTCAATGCCCACACACAAAGTTCCTGGTAGTTTATTTAAACAGACACACAAGGAGGAAAAAATAAAAACTAAACTTAAGAAATCCCCAGAAGCTTTCCAACTTCTCTGGGTGGTGCTTCTGACTCTAATCACAATAGTCTGCTTTTGTTGTGGGATCTACCACAAGATAATTGGCCTTGACATTGGTTAGAGGACCTCATTTTTGGCATAAGATCCAGAACTCCCGTTGCAGTAAATTATTCTGTGGTGGAAACAGTAACAATGTGGATTTTCTTGCTTAAATCAAAAACTAGACATGTTTTTGATATCTTCAAGTCTGATTTCATGTCATTTTGTTTAAAAATTAGGTAATAGATTTCTGGTATAAATTTCAACTTGGCTGACTGGCTGTCTGCATTCAAAAGAGGCCCCTTGAAACCACAGTAGTCAGGATAAGTGGGGATGCAGATGCCTGTAGTTTCCAGCACACCCAGACCTGGAAGCACGGGAAAGGGGGGTGGGGAGGGTGGGGGCAGGGCCACTCTGGAGGTACCTGCCTAAGGCAGCTGGGATCAGATTGGGAAGACGCTTGGGAAAGAGCTTGAGAGAGAAAAGTAGAGTAAGTAAAAAGGAAGTTGTATTGACTGTTAACTGGACAGAGAATTGTAGGGCTACGCTGTGCCAGGGAAATAAGAAGAAAAGGGATCTGTATCTTAAAGGGAGAAATAAAGAGCTAGTTAGGGTTAAGAACACTTTAAAAATAACCTCATGAAACAAAAAGTTGTCTTCCGAATCATGTGTTTAAAAGCACAAAGTTAATTTGGAATAGTAAATAGAATAAAAACACACCAGAAAAGCCAGCGAAGGCAACCCGGGGCGTGAATCTGTGTAACACACTAGAGTGTGCTGGGCAGGAGTGCGGGCTTCGAAGCTGCTGAGGTTCAGACCCCGAGTGCGCCACCTGCTTGGGCAGTGATTCAGCTTCTCTAAGCTTCTGCGTTTTCATGTGTGAAACGAAACAAATAATAGTACCTATTGCCTAGGATTGTTGAGAGGTTCAATGAGGTAGAGCTTTTAAAAGTCCTTTATATAGTGCTTAGTACAATATCAATGAAGGCGAATTCCTATCATAATTACTATTAAATGTGGATTTACTATCATAGAAAAACTTTATATGCTATTACACTAGATAATTGGTGAATTTCCTTCCACCATGGCAGAACTGTTTCAAGGCAGAGAGGCTTAAACCACTCTGTGAGGATCCCAGCCTAGTGACGGGTAAAGACGCACCAAAATAGGGTTATCAGATTCTCCTGTAATATAAATGTTTGCATTTTTTTAAATAGTGCTTTTAACACCAGAAGTACAATGCAGTATAATTGACCTATTCACACCCTAATCGAGGATTTATGAAAAATACCAATTCATGGTGCACTTTAGGAAGTACAGTCATATGTAACAAAATACAAATTTAAGACTATGTGATAAATGTCTTCTTTTTAATCCTGTTAGTGTACCTCTGAGACTGTATGTAACCTCTTTTGAACAGAGAATCAAAAGTTTAAATCTGAGATCCTTTGTGATTCCCACCCTTCTCTCAATCATGCCGCTGTGTATCTAGTGATACAGAATGGGTCTCTTTCACCAAAACCCAGGAGGTTATCAAAGGTACCATTTTAGTTCCGTGATATTTGCTTGAAAATCTGAGGTGCAGTAATTCCATCTGATTTAGATCCCTTTACCAAAGGGTACATTCAGACAGGTCAGGATCAGAATATCTTACTACATAACAATGCTTGTAAAATAAAAAAATAAAATAACTTAGTAGCATGTCCCATTTATTGAGTGTCCACTGTGTATCACATAGGTATTTTAGATATACAAATCCCAAAATCCTGTAAATAAGAAAGAAATGGAGGCTCCTGGAGGCCCTGTGGCATCTGAGAGGTCAGAAAGAACAAAGGCTTAAATCCAGGCCTCTGCCTCCCTTGTGCCGCATGACTGGGGCCTTGGCCTGGCCCCAGGGCCTCAAAAGAAACCTCCGAGCCCTGTTTCGGTGCAGGTGTGAGCATGGCCCTGCTATCTGAGGAAGAGCTTCGAGAAGCTCGACAAGCTAAGATCTTCGGTTGTGGTGTACAGTGGCATAAGAGGAGTATTGAAATTTAGAGAGTAAAGACCCTGATTTGGGTAGTGGAGGGTGCTCGTGACGTTGGAGAGGGAGGACCATATTGGGCTGGGGATGGGGCTGCAGATGTGCAAGCCACAGTGAGTGGCTGCCCTGTTCCCCAGTCCTCCATGCTGAGTGTTTTCGTCTGCCCAGCCTGGGGAAACTTGCCACATAAAGCCAGTGACTATTTCCACTTCAAGAATTGTATTCTAAGTAGTTGTATTTGATAGAATAGTAACTCCCTGGGGTTCCTCTTTGGAAATTGATCTTCAATAGATGGGAAATTGTTACAAGAGGGAAAAACAAACAAGAAATTCAAACATCACTATTGACTTCTTGAGGGAATGAGGGTAAGATCAATATTTATAGCTGATTTTGAAAAGACACGCATAACTTCCAAGCCAATAAAATTTTGCTCAACATTGTCATGCGTTTTACTGATGATACAACAGAAAGTTCAGTGAGTTAATCTTTTTTTTTTACTCAGCTGTTATGAAATGAATTTATCAATTCTATGAAATGGAGTTAAGTTAGTTCTTACCTTGGATTTAACCCCCTTGATTGACAGGTTAAGTATCAGAATTTTGAAATAATTCTGATAGGAATATTATTAATGTTGAAATGGTATTCATTAGGGTACCTATAGCTGCAATGTTGTCTTTTTCCAAAGAACTATGGCCAAGTGTACATCCATTTATTTGAAGCTCATTCAATAATTTACCATGAGCTAATAGAGGATTATGCAGATATTATAAGATAACACATTTGGGGCCAGTTTTTTGATGAATAATAGTGGTAAATTATTGACTACATACCATATGTTATGCACTACACTTAATGAATTAGACAGACTATTGCAAATACAACAAAGTTACAAAATCCTCACAATGGGGTTAGAAAACACAACGTGCAGAGATGTTAAATAATTTGTCCAAGACCACACAGCTAGTGAATTGCAGAGCTGAGATTTAAATCAGGACTATGTGAGTGTGAAACATATGTCCTTTCCACTATCACATATACCTCTCAGAGCCTACAGATTGTTTAGAGGTTCTATGGTGCAGTGGTTAAGAGCATCAATTCTGGAGCCAGACTATTCCAGCTCAAATATTAGACCTGCTTCTTCCTGGCTCTAGGGACTAATGCATGGCCACCTCTGTGCCCCTGAACTCTCCACTTGCCCTTAGGAAACTTATTTAAATTCTTTGTATCTCAGTTCCCTCATATATGGAATGGAGATGACAATTTTACCTACAACATTGGACCCTTCTGAAGACTGAATAACTATTACTATATCTAAAGTACTTGGGACAATGTCTGGCAGATTGGAAGCCCCAAATTAGAGTAAACATTATTATTCTAGAAAAATAGTGCTATGTGCCAAGTACCTATCTTATATTATAAAGAATGATAGTCTTGCCTTATGCTATAAGTGATTTGAACATTTTCTCTTTTGATCTTACTTCTAAAAACATCTAATCAGACCTATAAGATACTTATAAATATAATTGATTAGCACAAACTAGCCATACTTACTGTCAGTGTTGGCCCTCAGTAAAGAAAGCTGGATTAGAATCCCTGTAAGGTAAAGAGATTGCTCTCATTTCGGTTCCTCACTGCGGTGCGAACTACAGAGCTGTGCCATGCACAGGGGTATCTCCTAGTGAAACAAACTTCATTGCCTTCATTCATAGATGCTGTAAAGATCTGAAGGATGAGCAGACAAGAGCTTTGCCAAAATAAAAATGTAATTCCTTTGCAGTTGGCAAAGCAAGACTGTGCTCTCAAAATATTCTTGTGTTTTAGGAACCAGGCAGCTATGATGGACCCCCTGAGGGTCAGCCCATACTCTGTACTGGGGCCGGGATGGAAGGGTTCTTCGCCATCCATGCGCGTGTAAGCTGCACGTGTACGCTTACTTTCACCAACATCTGCGACCTCGGTTTTGATGTGCACATTTATTATTTGAAAAGCCCAATACTTACCAGCTATCCCTGTTTGTGAAATCAGTGATGTTTGAATTTTGACTTTGCCAATTGATCTGTAAGGGAAAGAAAAATGCTTTTTTAGGAAAGTAATTTCCAATAGACAAAGCTTGAGCATGATGGCTGGATTTTTTCATTTTGCTAATTGATTAATCAGTCAATTGGTAAGGACCTGTTTGAAACTAGCTCTGTGCCAAGCACTGTAATAAATTAATATAGTACATGAGGCATTAATGCTGTATACAGAGAGCTTTCAGAGAATGCTATAGTGAGGGAAGCCAGACACATACATGAATAGATTAACAAGTAATAGTTTGTCACACACACACAGACTGCATTGCATAGTGTTGCACATAATTTGTCATAAGGTAGACATTTTGATTTTATAGAGAGTAAAGCTCAGAGGAGGAGAGATCACTATGCATTAGGTCCAGCCACAGGTCATCCATGAGGAAGGGGACCTGAGGTTTGGGTGTGGTCAGCCTGGTAGAAAGTAGGGATAAAGATGCCTATTTGAGTGTGAAGGAGAACATGAACACATGGGAGGGGGGAAATGTGGAAATGTTCAATAATAAAGAAGAAAGCTAGGAATAATAAAGAAGAAAGAAGAAAGCTAGGAATGTGGAAATGTTCAATAGTAAAGAAAAGTAAGAGAGATAGGGTGGAGCAATATTTTGGAAACCCTAAAAGCTAGGCATCTCCAGCTATTAATTAGCTACGCTCACTTAAGTTTTAAGTCTATTTTTATACTGATGACAATGAGCTAGGAAGACTACTGTGACAGTTAGCTTATGATTTTGCATCCATAGAATCAGTGGTAGCTTAGAAAAGGTCTCAGAAGCCATATAGTTCAAGCAGCCAGCCATCGTAGGGGTCTTCTCAAAGTTACACTCAAACTCCTCAGGGCTGGAGAGCTTGCCACTTCCCAAGGGAGTCGGTTTCTTTGTGGAATGTTTCCTGTTGCTAGAAAGTTCTTTTCTCTCAACTGAACCTTAATATTCCTTTTTGCTGCTTTGTAGGTTTGTTTTCATCCTCTTCTTTGGTTTCTTCTAGAACAAATCTCTTCCTTATTTGTAAATACAACAATTCAAGCATCTAAAGATGGTTATATTCACATCCCTTCTTCACCACTTTCTATCCCATAAATGTAGTCTCATTATTTGTTTTCTTTTCCCTAATAGGTTAGCCAGTTTTTTCAACTGTTTTCCCTCTCACTCACTAGTCCATTCGTTCGTTCATTCATTCATTCGTTCATTCATTCATTCATTCATTCATTCATCCATTCCATGTATTCAACAGATTTTTATATTGGGCACTTCCTGTGTTCCAGGCTTTGTCTAAGATCTGGGGCTATATTAGTGAAAATTCCCATCCTAATGAAGCTTTTATTCTAGCAGAAGTCAGACAATTAATCAACAAGTGAATAAATAAATATTCAGTAGTAATAAGTACCTCAGAACAAGGTAAGGTAGGAAAATGGGTAGGGAGTTTCAGAGGATGGAGTGCATTTTTAGACAGAGTGGCTATAGAAAACCTCACTGAACAGATAAAACTTGCACAAGCACCCGAGAAGGTGAGGGAGCGAGCCTGCAGATCTCTGAGAGAAGAGCCGGGCAGAGAGAACCACAGCTGTGAAGGTCTTGAGGAAAGGTTGGGATTGGCTTTTTAAGAAATTATGAGGCCAGAGTGACAGGACCAGAATGAGTAGGTGAGAAGAGTAACAGATGTCAGAGAGGCGATAGGGGCCCAAGTTGTGAAAGGACTTTTTGGCCGTCGTGAAGATACTTAATTTGACTCTGAGTGAGATGGAAAGTCACTGAAGGGTTATATATACAGGAGAACTGTGATCTGACTCAGGTTTCAAAAAGATCACCCTGCCTCCTGCGTCCAGTATTGTCTGAAGGCGCCACAGCCTGAAATAGCCAGGCTCTTACAACGAGCCCGATTAGAGTTGATGGTGGCTTGGATCGGGTCTGTAGGGGTGGAGGTGGCAAAGCAGCAGAGAGATTCTGGGTGTTTTACGGAGAGTGGACCAATGGTGTTTGCTGATGAATTGGATTTAGGGTTTCAGAGAAATATACCAAAGGTTGTCCCAAGCAGCCAGAAAGCTGAAGTAGTCGTTCTCAAAGATCAGAAAGGCCAGGAAAGGAGCAGATATATGGGAGAATGATCCGGAGTTCAGTTTTGTACCTGTAAGGCTGAGGTGGCATTTTGATATCCAAATCAAATAAGGTTTATATATGAGTCTGGAATTTAGGAATGTAGTGCTTACCATACATGTATTTGAGAGTTGTCAACACACAGGTAATATTTAAAACTACCGAACTGGACAAGATCACCAAGGAAATGAATTTAGATAGACAAGGAAAGAGAGGCTAAAGGACTGAGTCCTTGGGCACTTCAGTGTTTAGATGTCAGCGAGATGAGGAGGAGGCCTCGAAGGGACTTGGAGCAGCTGATGAGATAGGAGGAAGACTAGGAGAGCACGGTATCTTGGAAGACAAGTGAACAAAGTATTGCAGTAAGGAGAAAAGTGATCCACTGTATCAAATGCTGCTCATAGCATAGGTCAAGTAAGGTGAGGACCAAGAATGGACTATTGAATTTAACAATGTGATCGTTGGTGTGTGACCTTTTCAAGCTCTGTCTCAGTGGAGAGTTGGGAGTGATTAAAGTAGATTTAAGAAAGAATTGAGAGAAGAAATGGAGAGAGTGAATATATGCAGTCTTTCAGAGAGTTTTGCTTTGAAGGAGATTAGAGAAAGAGCAGTGGCTGGAAGGGGATGTAAGTCAAGAGAGAGTGTTGTTTTTTGTTTTAAAGCAGGGCAGATTGTGGCATGTTTACGTGCTACTAGGAATGATCTAGGAAAGGGGGAAAATGATAGTGCAGATGGGAGAGAGAGTTGCTGGAAAGAGTCCTTAGTAAGCAAGAGCAGATAGATACAGTGCGCAAACAGAGGGATCAGTCTTATTTTGGATTATCAATTCATTGAAAATACAGGAAGGCAGGCAGAGAATTAGGAACACAGACAGAGGTAGCAGATAAATGTGATGGTGGGAGCCCGTGAAAAGTTTCTTCTGACCCTGACCAGGGGTCCCAGTTGGTTGGAGTATTGTCCTGTGTACCCCCCCAAAAAAAGGTTGGGGGTTCAATTCCTAGTCTGGGCATGTACAAGGGTAGGGTGGGTGGGTGGGGGCAACTGATTGATGTTTCTCTCTTACATCAATGTTATCCATGTTTCTCTCCACCCCCCCACCCCCCCGCTCCCTGCCCATCCTCCTCTGTCTCTAA
Organism: Mormoops blainvillei; assembly: GCA_004026545.1. NCBI lineage: Eukaryota > Metazoa > Chordata > Mammalia > Chiroptera > Mormoopidae > Mormoops > Mormoops blainvillei. The sequence goes on from PVJD01017140.1 coordinate 18,495, forward strand.
AATCAATAAACATA
>PVJD01017141.1:0-18486 GCA_004026545.1 Mormoops blainvillei
AAGTCATGAAAGGCAAGGACCTACATCCAAGATTACCCTATCCAGCAAAGCTATCATTTAGAATGGATGGGCAGATAAAGTGCTTCCCAGATAAAGTAAAGTTAAAGGAGTTCATCATCACCAAGCCCTTATTATATGAAATGTTAAATGGCCTTATCTAAGAAAAAGAAGATGATCAGAACTATGAATATTAAAGTGACAACAAAGTCACAACTATCAACAACTGAACCTAAAAAAAAAAACAAAAACAAACTAAGCAAACAACTAGAACAGGAACAGAATCACAGAAATGGAGATCACGTGGAAAGTTATCAACGGGGAGAGGGAAGGGGGTGAATGGGGGAAAAAGGTACAGGGAATAAGTAGCATAAATGGTAGGTACAAAATAGACAGGGGGAGGTTAAGAATAGTATGGGAAAGGTAAACTCCAAAGAACTTAAATGTATGACCCATGGACATGAACTAAGTGGGGGCATGTTGGTGGAAGGGAGTTGCAGGGTGGAGGGGAATAAAGGGGAGAAAAGAAATAGGACAACTGTAATAGCAGAATCAATAAAATATAAAAAAATAGTTAACCCTCACCCCCCCAAAAAAAACTACATTAGATAAAAAGGTTGCCATATGAATACTGTCTAAAAACATCAAGAACATTGGTGCCTAAGAGGTACCATAAGACTATTTTGAAGATTAAATAAAATGAAATATGTAAAATGCCTAGGACAGTATCTGGAACACAGTAAGAGTTCAAACAAGTCTGTATTTTTTTTTCAGGTGTGAATAATGTAGAAAGTATGCTTAAACTCACTCCCTAAGTTATAAAGTCCTAAGTCAAGGAGATATGCTTTCAATTCAGAGTGGCTTAATGTTAGATAAAAGGAAATACTGTTTTCAATTTAAACAAATTTATAAAATATTTCTTAATTTATATGCTATAGATAGAAAATATAAATATATTAACAAAATCGTTTTGAAAAAGTTATGATGGTCTCATCGATGATATCACAAAGACATTTACATACTTAGCTTTTGAGACTGATGGCATCTCCCACAGTGCATTCCTTTCCCCTTTTCCAGGAAGGGGGCACCGGAGCCTTTAGGCCATGCAGTTCATCTAGCAACAATAATCATGCCAACTACTGTACTCTTCACTGAGCAACTTGCATCAACTCTTTTACTTTTCATAAAACACCTGTGAGGTTGGTTTTGCTGTTATTTTCCTCGTTGTTGATATTATTATGATTATTTAAATGATGAAACCAAAATGTGAAGAGTTGAAGTAATTTACCTGAAAATGTACTGCTGTACGTGACAACGGCTAGAATTTAAGTGTGTTTCTCTCTGACTCTGGAGCCCAACCTCTTAATCACTCAGGCTGCTTCGCTCAATCTGTAATCTACTGTTGCTTTGATTTTTTTTTCTTTTATAAAAGGAAATTTTAGTGTGATTCATTGCATTATAAATACTAGCTTCTTTTTAAAAATTCACTCAAGGAAAACACTCACTGTCTAGGAAACCCAACTTCTTTTAATTTAACACAAAGAGCAGACATAAACAAATTATAATTTGTGTAGTCTGAATTCCAATACCATAAGACCAGAAGGTTCCATGTACATTTATCTGTCCACATCGTCTTTTCCTAGAATGGTCTAAAACCAGCAGTGACATCACTGTGGGACAGACTAACTTCATGGCATATGACTGTATGGTGATGTGTTCTGGGTATATCTTTATCTTCCTTTTTACAAAGGTCACATTCATAATACATCAAATAAAGTATTTTTAAAACGTCAGCTTTTCCAAAGTCAGCAACATCGTCCAGTCTTTACATTTACATAATTGCATTGTTGTTTCATGGAGATTCTCTTTTCCTTTTAAAAAAAAAAACTTTTAAGATTTTATTTACTTTATTTTTAGACAGAGGGGAAGGGAGGGAGAGAGAGAGGGAGAGAAGCATCAATGTGTGGTTGCCTCTCAAGCAACCCCTACTGGGGACGTGGTCAGCAACCCAGGCACGTGCCCTGACTGGGGAATCGAACTGGCAACCCTTTGGTTCATAGGCCAACAGGATTCTCTTTTTCTAATTTGATACCTGCCACTACTTTCTTTATGATGTGGGCTCTCACTTCAAAAGTGACCCCGTAAATAATTGTTCACTTGAAAATTCCTTCCCCTGCAGAGAATTTAAGTTTTAAAATTTACGTTGGACTTGCTCACTGAAATGAAAGGGGCACACTCAGGTTTTACCATAACTGTGTCTGAACTCTCCTTTCTCCACCACATAAAAAAGCAGAAAGATGACAGAGAGGGTTTAATTTAACATGGTGGTGGTTTTGGGGACCCAGCATGTGATGACAGTAATTAGAGGCTCTTCTTGCCAAATTCAATATTTTAAAGTTTAGGCAAAGCTTTCATTTAAGCCTGACTTTCAACTCTTCATAAAGTTCGAAGTTATTTTCATTGTTTCTTCAGACATCTTAAATGATTATTCTGAAACACCAGAGATACCCACTAAAAGACCATTTTTTCCTTAAATATTCTGAAGTGTTATGTTTTGGGGCCAATACCCTTTCATCATTTTTAGCTTTGTATTTCTGATTCTTTGGCCAGACCTAGAGTCTCTAAAATCTGGAGCTCTTCCAAAGGGAGTTAAGATCCAAGGCAAGTCATACATTCTGTCCAGAAATGCCTTATTTGGATAAACTACTTAAATTAAAATTTAAACTGTAAGGTGGCAGCACAGTCTAGAACGGTGTTTATGAAAGAGCGGCAATCCTCCGATAAAAACTAGAACATGCTACACTCTGGGTTATGTGTAGGAATGGTTTTTTGTCTGTTTGGTTTTTGTTTGTTTGTTTCACCGGCTGCAGAAATACAAATTTCTCCTAACCAAATATATATCGAAATCTGTATATATATTTTATTTTGTTGTTGCTGTTAGAACTGAGCCTTTAGTTTAATTCAAGCCACCATTTTGATCTGTCAAAAAAAAAAAAGCGAGGTATTTTCTCCTGCCCTCTATGTACCACTTGTAAAGTTATTCTTATACTATTTGCTAATAATATTTATTCTATCCTGTAATGAAATCCAGTGCCATACATTCATTAAAATTGCTCAAGATACATTAATCAGAAGGGAGATAATACTTTTCCAAACATATGGGGAGTAAGCTGAATAATGACCCCAAAGACATCCAGGTCCTGATCCCTGGAACTTACGAATGTTATCCTATATGGCAAAAGGGATTATGCAGATGTGGCTAAAATAAGGATTTTGAGATGGGGATACTTTCCTGAATAACCCAGGTGGGCCCTAAATGTAATTACAAGTGTCTGTAGGGGGAAGGTGGAGGAAGACTTAACTACAGAAAAGAAGGCCATGAGATTACGGAAGCAGAGACTGGAGTGATGAGGCCAGGATCCAAGGAATGTTTGCAACCTTTAGAAAACTGGAAAAAGCAAGGAATATGTTCTTCCCTGGAGCCTCCAGAAGAAACCAGCCCTACGGACATCCTGATTGTAACTTCCTAAGACTCATCGCAGACTTCTGGCCTTTCCATCTATAAACAAATAAATTTCTGTGGTTTTCAACAAGAAAGTTTGTGATAATTTGTTACAGCATCAGTAGAAAAGTAAGGCAACATTGTACATATGTGCCTGTATTTTATAAAGAAGAGAATTATTGCAAACTCTATTCAGTAAATTTACTGACCTTTCAAAACCAGTATTCTCAAATATAAGAAATTAAACAAGGGAACTTCCAGTTTCTAGTCTGGTTTACAAGGAGCTTGAAAGATGCCATTCTATGCTAACGAGTAAAAAGCTGAACAGACTTAAAAAAAAAAAATCAACAACTCTTCTTAAAGCTGTCAGAGAAAGTGAGGTCATAGGGCAAACTGTTGTCCCCAAAACTGGAGAGACAGGCAGATAGAATCACAACTTACCAGAGCAGAAACCCACCAGCAGAAACTTCCAGAAACCATTACCAGGTGTCAACTGATGGTCATTGGTGCCAACTCATTGCAAATAGGAATCGCCAGTTCCATCTGGGATGCGGTAAAAAAGGAGTTTATTCAGTGCAAACAGCACAGTTGTGATACAGCATGGCTGCAGGGAATAGTGTTACAGCTCAGCTACCAAACCGCACAGCCCTGAGGCAGCCCTGGCCCTTGGGCAGGTGGGTGAGGCGTAAGTGCCCTTGTGTGGGAGTCAGGCAAGGCAGGGGCAGGGGCACAAAGAGGGAGGCATTTTCAGTGGGCGATGTCCCTCTACAACTAGGCAGCTCTGCTCTGCTGCCATCTGGTCAGGAAGGGCAAGCTGTCTTTAGCGTTTGTTTTTGTTTTTTTCAGTGCCGAGCAGGAAAAGAAAGTACACAGTACTAACGGAAAGTACGCTCCCCAAAGCAGAGGGGAGCTGACTTACATAGAGAGAAGTCTCAGCCCCTCGGCCCATCCTTTTGCAAATGAGGACTCCAAACTTTCAGTTTGATTGGTCCAAATAATACTGTCGTGATTGTTAGGGATAGAGCTGCTCTGACTGGACAGTTAGGATGCTAATAGGAATATAGCTACAGGGCTTGGATTGGATGGAGAATGCCCCCGTCCTATTGGTTGAAATAGTGCAATTAGAGGAACTCCTTTATTAGGGCTGTCTCGGAAGCAGGAACACAGCATAGGTGCGCAGTCAGCCCAGGGGTTGGGCAGCTTCGTGCAGGCTTCTCCCTGAAGTGCAGCTTTTGTGAGAGGCTTCTGTTTAGAAATGGCTACTAGGCTCTGTTTTTTGTTTGTTTTTGCTTTTGGTTTGGTTTGGTTTGGTTTGAATTTGAGCCCAGTTACCCACCAAGAGACCTTGTTTTTAGATGTCTTCTACCTTGGGGTCAGCACAGGGTAGGAAAATCTGGACTGCAATTGACAAGTTGCTAAAAGCTCAGTGGAGGCACCTCTGAGAGTAAAAACTCGGGGGCAGACCCGCATTTTTGAAAGTTTTACCTTCTGGAGCTCTACCAGTTTCTCGCAGTGAATATCAGAGAAAATCCCGCTTTGGCTTCTGACAGTGGGAAGGCAACAGGAACCATTTTGAAATATGCCACAGTATTCTGTTTTATTAACAAGGCCTTGTACTCAAGAGACTATTTCACTAACGCCTAACCCCGTTAGGGTTCTATGACCTTCTTTGGAAGAGGAGGGAAATACTCCACTCTAGCCCCCTCCCACCATCTGTCCCACCTAAGGCATGGGAGTGGGTAGCGAGAGGCACTCGGGAAGTTCACAGCTCAGAGGCACAGGCTCACTGACAGGCCTCATCATAGGACAGTGGAGCACTCCCACTCCCCCGGACTCCGCCCCCCAATTGCTAAAGGCCTATTTACGGGAATTCCTTTCTGGCTTCCAACAAAAAATACAAAGTGCAACATACGGCAAGAAAACCACAGTTTGACAGGAAAGAGGGAGCATCGGAACCAGTTTTGCATATGGCAGACATGTTGGAACTATCAGGCTGAATTTAAAACAATCATGATTAATAAGCTAAGGACTCTAAATGGAAAAAGTAGACAAAATGCAAGAGTGGGTGGATAATGTAAGTAGAAAGATGGAAATTCTAAAAAAGAATTTTTTAAAACGCTAGAAATTAGAAAACACCGTGACAGAAATGAAGAATGTCTTCGGTGGGCTTATTAGTAGCCTGCACGTGGCTGAAGATACTGAGAATATGTCAATAGAAACTTCCAAAAATAAAAAATGAAGAGCAAAAAGACTGGGCGGGGTGGGGGTGAGGTGGGAAGAGCAGACTATCCGAAAACAGTGGGACAAATGCAAGATAAATGGAAAAAAAAAAAAAGAAAAGAAAGAAAACCTACACCTAGTCATAGCATATTCAACTATAGAAAACCAAAGATTAAAAAAAGATCCTGAAAGAAGCTAGATGAAAAAACACCTTACCTATAGATAAGATTTCTACCCAATTTCTCAGAAACCATGCAAGCAAGAAGAGAATGGAATGAAATATTTAAAATGCAGAGAGAAGAAATGAATCAAGATATTCAGGAAAATTAAAACAATACTTTTATATCAGCCATAAAGGTAAAAATATTTTCAAACAAAACTATATAAATGAAATAAAACGCAAACACAATTTGAGAAAGGAGCACCTAAGAATCAGGAAACAGTTATATTTTAATCTTTAAGATTGTTTCTTGAGTCAGAAGCCCCGGAGTATCAGAGATGTTTACATGGCAACTACAGCCGCAGTTGAGATGGTGACGGAAGAGACGTTCATCGCGGAAAAGGCCCTCCACCAACAGAGAAAAGAAATGGTTCCTGTCAGTAACACGGCGCAGATGCAGAGAAAAAAATAACAATACCGAAGACATAGCTCACTTACCACATGTAAATTTATTTACATGGATTGACTCATTTAAGTGGATTACGACAAGGATTCAATCCCCAAAGCCACACAAGTGATGGGCCCAGGCGGCCTGGCTCCAGAGTCCCCACTCCTAAACACTAGGCTGTTTTCAGCAGACTGAAAAGGAAACACATTGTTTTCTTCCCTACCAGTAAGGCTTTCCATGGAAGTTGGCTATTTTTTTGAGGCAGCAATTCAAATGACTATTGCTACTTAGGTTTATAAAAGATAAACTTATACCTTTTAAACACCTCTTATCCAAATTTGTTAGGATTTTTCCAAATAAAAATGAATTTTATTTGAAACTCTTTAAACTTCTATCATCTCCTGATGTTGAATTCCATAAAATTTCTAACTTCTGTATAAAGAAAGTTTCTTGCATTAATTTGCATAAATTTATTTCTTTCAAACTTAAGGGTTTGTTCTATTTTTATGTTGAATGAGTCCATATTCCTACGGCCCACAGTCTTCAATATTCTATAAATTACAAGTATATCTATTTTAAGGTAATACTCTCCCAATTCCTAAGATTCTCTTGGAAATATTTTTTAACTCATGTAAGCACTCTTCTAAGTGTTTCCAGTCACTTTGACATTAATTATCATTTCTCTGGAAGTTTTCCAGCTTTATTATTACCTCTTTTTTAACCAAATCCAATTTTTCTGATATGGTTGTACTGTGGTTTTATACAGGAGCAAAATGATGTGCTTTGTTTTATTTCTAAAACCATTGCTGACGCTATTTGTTATTGGTGGTGAGGATTATAAGAAAGTCATTGGCCAATGATTTAAGAAACAATCATCAAGTCCAAGTTCTCCATTAAAATGAAATATAATTGAGATCACTTTCTCTAAGATGCATTGATTTACCAAATACATAAGAAGACCCTGCCGTGTACAAGGCACCACTGAAGGACAGAGCTAACTGATAAAACACAGAATAAATACAACAAAGAGAATTTCAGATAAATTATTTCCAAGTACAGGAAATGTTTCGTTTAGTCACTGAGTTTAGATATTATAAAACAGCATCAAATGCACATGTTTTCCTAAGTTTATCATTCTTGTCTGGGTCAAAAACAAACCGGTTTTCTTTCTAACATTTTCTTTCTAACATTTCTAACATTGATGAAGAAAATCTAACATTTTCTTCATCAATTGCTCACTACCCATGTTTGTTTCAATTAAACAACTGTTATATAATTTATCTTAAAAGAAAGAGGAAGAAGAACAGAAGGAGAAAGATATAATGAAGGAGAAAAAAAAAACACTGGACAATTTAATCTAAGGGCTATTAGTAGTTTAGTATGGTTAGTTCAATGAACAAATTACTATGGTAAAAGTAACTGAGTTTCAGACTCACAATTGCATTTACTGTCTGCTTAGTTCCAGAGAGTTGAACCACAAAGTAATTCTTACTTTATGAGTAGTATTTTTACTAACATGGAGGATTCACCTTTTCTGGGTGGAGTGTCTAACGTAATACATCTGTGATGGCAATGACAAGCCCTTTCCCCAGAAAGTTTCTGGCAGCAATTTGAAACTCAATGAAATGTAAGTCCTAGTAAGCCAACAATCTATTACAAAGGGAATAACAAGTAAATATTTACCTAATTCAATAAAATAACTCTTCAATGTTATTTTTATATTGGTCACATTTTTAAGCCAGGATAAAAATAAACAAATAGCTAAAAAAAAAAACATAATCCAACCCAATAAAACAAATAGTGTATCTCCTGCTTATTTTTCAAGATTTGACTTTTAGCAAAGTGCAGGTTCTATAAATAATGTAAATTTTACTAATAGGTTCCAAACTATAGACTCAAAATGCAAAATGAAAAATTCACGTAAAAACTCCAAAAGGGAAATAATATCAGTACTTTCATTAAGTATGTATTTCTATGCCTTGGACAGCTGTCTGAGAATGCCAAGTTAGTTTCCCACAAAAGAAATGAGTCCCAAACATCCTGGAGTAAAAAAAAAAAGGATATAGTTTTAAAAGTCAGCACTAAAATGATTTGAATTGCATCAGGAGAAGAGAAAGGATCCATAGAAATGAGAGACACAGATGAAGCAAAACCAATAATAAATGATTATCTGCTTATCATGTGACAGTTAGTGGTGTGAAGTAGTTAATATACATTAGATTCTCACAGTGAATCCCTAAAGTCAGTATTCTTATCATTTAACATTAGAAAACAGATGCTCAGAGAAGATTGTCGCAATAGTAATCATAAGAGGTAGGGCTTGAACGTGGGCATCTCTTACTATAAAAACAATGTTCTTAACCACTACCTTATACTACTTACTTAAACAAGTACAAAAGAATATATTCGCTCTCTTAATTTTTTGTGACTTTTTATTTTTAAATAATTTCAAGCACACTTAGGATTTATGGTGATGGAAGGAGATTTCACTTCGGGTGTTGAACACACATTACAATATACAGATGATAAATTATAGAATTGTACATCTGAAACCTATATAATTTTATTAATCAATGTCACTACAGTAAATTCAAGTTTTTTAAAAAGAGAAAAAACTTTTCTAGAAAAAAAAGAATAGGATGAGAGAGATATAAATAAACAAATGTGATAAAACGTGAAAAACTGGGGCATCTGGGGAAGGATATATCAAAGTTTCTTGCACTGTTCTTGCAACCTTTTTGAAATTATTTCAAATTTAAAAGCTACAGTTTAAAAGACTATGTATTTTTACATATAATTTTTTCCTTAATCAGAATTATTAGAAAGTAAGTTTGAAAATACGATGCCTTGTTATCTTGAAATACTTCAGTGTATATATTTCCTGAAAAAAACGAGAACGTTATCTTTTATAACCACAGTATGGTCATCAAAAGCAGAGCACTAACATTGATATAATATTACCATCATATCTACAGACCTTACTTATATTTCTCCAATTGTCTTAATAATACCCAGGAATGGAGCCAAGAGGTATTGTAATCCAGGATCCCATAATCCAGGATCACATATTTCATTCAGCTACCATGTCCCTTTAATCTCCTTTGATCTGAAACAGGTCTTCATTCTCTGTCTTTCACAACTTCGTCGTGAAGAGCCCGTTACTTTGCACAGTGTCTCTCAGTGTTGGTTTTGTCTAACATTTCCTCACGATGAGATCCAGACCGCACACTTTTGGTTAAAATTCCACAAGAGTGATGCTGTGTCTTTCTCAGCGTTGGAAGGCACATGATGTCAGTTTGTTTCATTGCTGATGATGCTAACTAATGACTTTAATAGGTAGTTTTTTATCAGATTTCTCCACTGTAATTTGTTATTTTTCTCTTTTTAACTAATACGTACATTGTAAGGAGGTATTTTGAGACTGTGTAGCTATCCTGCTCCTCATCAAACTGTCACACAATATTTACCATCCATTTAAAAAAAGACCAAAATCTGACCAGTGAGGTCCTTTTGAGTTTCTTCCTATATCATTTTGACATGTCTCTATGATTTTTGAGCATTCATTATTTTTCGTTATGATATCTCAGGCTAATTTTATAATTTGCCCAGTCCAGCTCTTGCATCTTTCCCAAGGATCCTTGGTCCTTTTTAGTAAAGATGTTATTTAGAAACCAAGATTTGGGTACTAAGCATACTCACTGCTACTGGAGTTTTTTTTCTATGCCCTCAGAACCCAGAACTAGGAACTGTATGTGTGTGTTTGTATATACACATCCCTGGATAAGTAGGTAGACAGAAAGAATAAGCCAGGAATTCATACTGATATTTCCAATCCTAATCCAAAATTACCAGTTAATCTTCTCCTAGGGCATAGCTGTATTCTGATCAACAATGGTAAGAAACTAGTCTTCTTTTATACTTAATATACTTGTGAGCATGTCACATAAAGTAAATAACAGACTGCTCACCTGCAACACTGCAAAAAACAGTCCTACTGACTAGAGTTCAATATTTGTGTACAATTCTTCAGGTCCTTAACCTAAGGTTAAGTTTTCAAAATATTGTATTCAAAAGTTACTTGGGCTCATTGTCCCCGACCTTCAATGTGGTTGTATTTTTCATTTGCAATATTTAGTTTTACTTGCTTCCTTTTGTATTCCATTTTAGATCCCCTAATTCTGGCTGGCTTTACATTACTTTGTGGGTTTAGGTTGTATATTTAAAATACTATCATCATTACAAAAATCAAACTGTACAAAAATTACACTTGAAGATGAGTCATACTCTCTCACCCCCATTCCCTCATTTCTATTCATTCCTAGTAGATAGATAATCTTACTGATTTTGTAACTTTTCCTTCCTGTGTTTCTTTTTGACAAAACTAAACACTCATGTAATTGCTGTGTCTCGACCATGTGATGCATTCTGTAAACTAAGCTGACTACTCTTACTTCATAGAACATTCATTCTATGGGATAGCAAAAGTCTAATTTTTGAAGACCGCAGTAACCCTTTGGTAAGCAACCCCTAGTCAAGGGGAGACAGTCAATAAATTGTTGTGGAATGAGAGTTCATTGTTTTGAATGACACATGGAAGAAAAGTGAAATGAGCAACATAACGTAATTGCTTCTGGTCCTTGTTTGGACCAGAAGAGGTACAATAAAGCAGAGGTCATTAATAGTACTGAAGACTGTATTCAAACTTCTCTGGGATGTTTTTTTTTTTCGGTCAAAAAAATAATAAGCAACAGTAGAGATTTTAATACATGAGACATTTCAAGGTGCTAAAAAGGGAGAAGAAAGTGGTTGTTGGTAAATTTAAGAGGAAAAATGCACCATGCCACATGTGGTTGAAAAGGATAGTTATTACAGTTTATGCAAGAAAAGTTTTTAATCATATAAAACAAATTTTTCTTTCAGAAATAGCAAGAGTAGATATTAGTCCATGCTGAAAAGATAAATATCTTTCTCTTAAATAACATACAATTGTTGGACAAAGATTGCATTTGCCATAGGGCTTGAAGGGTTTTTTGTTGTTGTTTAGTTTAGTTGTCTGTTTTTGCCTCACTGTTAATGAATAGGATTTGTTAATTCTCTTATGTCAATCCTATTACTTGTTCAGAGCTATTTCTGCAAGGGTCATCAATATCCAGGGATCTTAAATCTGAGCTTACACCTGTCCAAGTTCAAGAGGAGTTCTGTATATAGGATTCTAAAGCACTGGACATAAATCGAGGACACCAGGCACCGAGACCCAAGCTGTGAGTCACAGGTATTCTTGATAATTTTTAAAATTTTACCTTCAGGAGGAGAATTAGGATTTCACTGTTTACATATTATTGTGTGTTCTTTTAAAATAGTGCAAAGTAACATTAAGTAATAGTTTACTATAAAGACAATTAAATACTGTGCACCTTTCCCTCTTAAAGTGATTGCACTAGATATGCTTCACTAATATAAATTCAATATAAACACATAATTTTGAGTCTAATAATTCTAGACAATTACTGTACAATAAAACTGAATAGAGAATTAATTTTGAAATTTCAAATTCTTTAGTCCTCCCTTTGAGTGAAAGGAGAACTGAAGGAAAGAGTAATGACTCCTTACAGTTTGTACTTAAAGACCTGACTACCAAGCTGTGAAAGAAGTATTCACTCAGCACTACAACGCTCTTGGAACCCTGAACCAAGCACCCAGTTGTTCTTGGGCTTTTTCCTTAATATTATATTTTTTGTTGTTTTTTCTTTTAACCTTTAAAGTGGGAATGATAATATTTGTTGCAGAAGGTTACTTCAAAATTTAATGAAACAAATGGTGTCTTTAGAAGAAAAAAGTACAGGAAGTTTGTTGACATTTGTTAAATTTGTGAAATATTTCTTTTAGTTGGTTTTATTTTTCTGCTATTTTGTGTGCATGGAAGTGATTATTAGTACATTAAACTTTATAGCTTGCATCATGAAAATGAATAAAGTAAGATTTTCTCATTGTTTTTCCATGAAACACTACTATTGACTGTAACAGTAGTTTTAACTACAGCATCCATTTTATATATCTTTGACTATTACACGTGCTACTTAGAATCACCTGGCGTTAACAGCCAGAAAAAGTTTTAGAGACCACCTAACTCATTGTAGCAATTTTTTGCCTAAATATTATGGTTATAAATTGGATTTGATATTACATAAATTGTCAAAGTATACAGGAACCATTCATGATAATGTCTATAATGGAATTCAAAGCACATATACTGGAATAATGTATTTATAAGATGTACAGATATTCCAAACATGATATCTGCTCTGAATTCCCTGCAAGGTTCTGACATCTCTATTTCCTTCAGAATAAGTAAGAGAGAATTCCTGTATGTCGTAGGAGGAAAGTTGAGTAAGTAAATGTCTTTTTATTTTCTTAGGAGCAAGAATCCAGTTCTAATCTGAAAGCTCCTATCTTCCCAGGATATTTTTTACTGATGATGCTGGTTGACAAATAGGCAACTGCTAGTTATTATGCTTTCCTGATTTATTTGAAAGGCTCCCGAAGTCTCCCACCTGCTCCGTCTCATTTGTCGAAAAGGCCAACTATTTGAGAAGGGCAAAAGCTCAGAAAACTTTGCGTTTGCTCTGCGGTGTCTCATACCAAAGCTTCTATCGTGGCTATCATGAACTTTAGGCACTAGGAAAGGGAAAAGAAATAAACAGAGTAAGGATGGCTTCAACAGCAGCAAGGCGTGTGTTTTTGTGTAAAGGAAAGAAAGCTAACATACACTTAGTGCCAACGATTTGCTCAGCATTTTTTTGTGACGGCCATGTTGAAGATGGTGTGTCCTATGTTCCACTTATGCTTCTGGGATTTACTTTTAAAGAAAATTCCCTTTTCAATACGAAAATGTAAAAGTTGACCTACCACCAGATTAACATCTAGAATAACTAAACATGGCAATAGAAATCCTGAATGTTATCACTGTCTCTACACAGTCCAAGTCCATTTCACCACTGAAATTCAGAAAAAAATATATAAACCCCCTGGGACATAAACACTAAAAGGAAAATCACACAGCAAATCACTCATGATTTTTAAAATCATAGGTAGAGAAGTCAATTCATTGGAAAAATATTCAGATTAAATCACCACCTCCCATTTTTCACTTATGCGCATATCTACAGAAAATCTTTTTACTATAGTTTTCAAGAAGGCAATTTCATGTACATTCTATTAGCCTATTTCATGAGTAAACATGAATTCACCTCCCGTTCAGGCTTCACATTCTTAAATACCTTGTGGTGAACAGACCTTACTAGAAGTAAATCAAAGTATTATGATAGAGGGAAAACTTTAGTAATGAGATAGGAGAATATAAATCAGTTTTGAGATACATGTACAATATATGTGTGACTGTGTACAACACACATATAGTGCACATATCTTGGGTATTGGAGATAATTAGGTATAAATAATACATATTTGTATTGATTCCTAAATAAAATTTATATTAATTTGACTACATCGATTATTAATTTTAAGTATTTGGTTTTTGTATTTCAAATTTGTAATTAATTACTAATTATCATCTTTATTCAATACCTGTTAAGTTCCTAAGTACTATGCATTTTACATGACACATTTTACATCATTTAATCCTCACACAACATTTAGCTGTAGATACTATTATAACTCCAATTCACAGGAAAGAAAAATAAAGCAGAGTTTTAGGGACTTGCTCAAGGTCATGCAGCCAATAATTGGCAGAGTTAGATGTGCACCCAAGGGTTTATGTGCTGATACAGAGTGGGGAAAAATCCATTTGCAGTTGTGAGCACATTAATCATAGAGTTTATTCTTGTATTATTATTTATTATTGTATCATTTTCCATGTGTTAATCAGTATGCTGTCCTGTCACTTGGAAGCATTGTAACGCATGGTCCCTGCCCACTAGACGCTTGCTTACTTCCTCCTTGGGGGACAAGACGTACTGCTTGGGTAAAATCGTTAGAGCTGCATTTATGATTTGAGATAAAATGGAGGTCCCCACAAGCCTAATAATAACCCCCATGATCACACACGGTGCTGTCAGGCCTATCTGTTGTAAAATTCCATCCCTAACCATTTTTTAATAAGAAAGAAAAGGCAGAACTGTTTTCTATAGGAGTCCAACAAGACATTGGGAAGACGGGCATGGCAAGGGTTAAAACATCTGACATTAATATGTTAGCCTTAGTGAGGACATTAATCTGGCTTAGTTGATCAGATTAGCTCACAGTCACCTTGGAAAATGCAGGGCAGCAGGGACCCAAGGAGATGTATGGTTAGAGGTAGAACAAGGTAGAACACGGAGCCCTGCAAGGATGGATCACATACCGAGCACAGACCAAGACGCAGAGTCTAGGTATCTATCAAAAGCGAAGGTCAAGCAGAGCTTGTAAAAATTATTCCCACATAGCTGTCTTGCTCGGCTTCAGGTAGGCCTTAAAGATAATTTGCTAAATTCTGCCTTAGTTGAGTTTAAAAATTATTTTAATCAAGCACCTCAGTGCCTGACTTCCGTCAGTTATTTCTATCCCCTGGCTAATCATGTTCAGATATGATGTCATTTTTAGTGCAGTGCTTTCTCTGAAACAGCTTCTGATTTTGTGTTTCCAAAAGGAAACCCATGGGCTTATCTGTAAGAGAGAAGGGAGTTTTAAATTGCACAAGAAAATAAACTTATTTTGAAAATTCCACACTGGAGTAACTTCAGTGCTCTGTTTTCTGCATATTTTCGTCCATGCGAGGGAGGTGATTTTAACGTTTGGTTGATTCGCCTTGTCACTCGGCACTTAGGGGAACCAGTAGCAGAGTAAGTCATCTAAAACCTTTAGTTACAATTTTTTTTTTTAAAGGAATGAAGACACATTTATCTGAATCTTAGCCCTACTGAATAAAATGGAATACTTCTATTGAACCGTCTTTCCCCTTGTGTTTATGCCTTTTATTTTTCAACAGAAAATAATAGTTACTGAAACTATTATTAAGACATCAGAACAACCCAGACACTGGCCGAGGAAATAACTGGCATTTGTGTTATCTGACACGCAGGGGCTTCCTGGCCAATATTTTGGTGGGATTTTCTGTGATATCCCAGAAGTGTGTGTCCAGGAGCAGGGAAAGAACTAGTGAAGCATCCAAAAAATGGACTGGTTAGTCCTAGTATACAATTTCCCTAAGTGCAGTTCTTAGAGGACACCTGGGGAACCCTGAGAAATCCAGATTCTGCAAGACTTTAGGAATTAAGGAAAAGGCAGGCTGTGTGGGCCCAGAGCACAAACCTAGTAGCCAACCTCTACGTGATTTAGATAATTATTTACAAAAGTCAAAGCCAAATGCTATGGAATGAGTTGTGTTCCCCAAAATTCGTCATGTTGATGACCTACTTCCAAATGTAATATTTTTTCCCCAGCCCTGGCTGGTATAGCTTAGTGGATTGTGTTCCGACCTGCGAACCAAAGGGTTGCTGGTTCGAATCCCAGTCAAAGCACATGCTTGGGTTGTGGTCCAGGTCCCCAGTAGGGGGAGTGCAAGAGGCAACCACACATTGATGTTTCTCTCCCTCTCTTTCTTGCTGCCTTCCCCTCTGTCTAAAAATAAATAAATAAAATCTTAAAAAATATTTTTTTCCCCAAATGTAATATTTTGATACAGTAGTCTCCTTTATCTATGCTTTTGCTTTCCATGGTTTCGGCAACCTACATTATGAAAATATTAATGGAAATGAAAAATTCCAGAAATAAACAATTCATAAGTTTTAAATTGCATGCAGTTCTGAGTAGCATGATGAAATCTCATGCCATCCCATTCCATCCCACTTGGGACATGAATCATCCCTTTGTCCAGCATTTCCACGCTGTACATACAATAAGTTATTCTGAGAGAGAGGGAGACAGATATCATATTCACATAACTTCTATTACAGTATACTGTTATAATTATTCTATTTAATTATTGTTATTTTTGATAATCTCTTACTGTGCCTGACTTATAAATTAAATTTTATCATAAGTTATATACATATAGGAAAAACATAGTATTTATAGGGTTTGGTGCTATTCTTGGTTTCAGGCATCTACTAAACAGGGAACTACAGTAGTAATTAATAAGGAAGTAATTAATGGTTAAATGAGGCCATAAGCATAGGGCCCTGATCCACAGGATTAGTGTCCTCACAAGAAGAGGCACCAGAGAGCCCCCTCTCTGTCTGCCATGTAAGGACACAACAGGAAGGTGGGTGTCTGCAAGCCAGGAAGACAGCCCTTGGCAGAAACCAGCGCTGGGAGACCTTAACCCAGGACCTGTAGTCTACTAACAGAAAATAAATTTCTCTCGTCTCAACCCTCAAAGTCTGTAGTATTTTGTTATAGCAACTCAAGCAGACAAAGGTATCAAGAAACCATGTTTATGTGTGATTTTTGACAAATCGAAAAGTAGCCAAAAGTTTCAAAGATGGAAGTGTTACTTTCCAAAGATATGCTACACATTAAAATTTTTTCTATAAAACTGGGGCTACATAATAACAGAACTAAGAAACAGACTTAATTTTTAAAATTGCTCTTAAATATTACTGAAGCCAAGGAACTGTGACTTCAGTTACACTTAAAAATTCAAGTATGATTCTTTGGAATATAGATTTGTTTATTTTTTTTAATGGTTGGTATGAGTCCATGAGTGAAATGTCTCACTTGGCTGCACAAATCCCCACTCAAAACTCAGAGTCATCAACTCACTCTGGGGTTTTTATTGTATTTTACAGACTCGTAGCACTTACCATGTTTCAGGGTCTAAGCACCTTCCAAATACTAATTCAACTAACTTTAGAATACATCTGCAAATTTTGAAGATAAATTATTTGATGGCAAGGGATATTAACAGGAGTGTAGATTAAATATATCAGTAGCTAATTACCCTCGACTGTGCCTTTCTCTACAGAATCTTCAAGCAGTACAAGCGAATGTGCCTCATGTTTCAATATTTCTCTTCCAATTTCTGTCTCTGTTCACTGGTTCCTCCCACAGTAAAAAGTAGTAAATCTCACCATTCTGCACTCTAACTCAAATAGCGCCATCAGATGAGAATGTACTCTGTGCTTTACCAAACAGGTAACCCAGCTGACTTAAGTCTTCGTATCTGCTAGTACCATACTAGAAGAGTTTTATTGCTCATGTTTTTGAGAGCCAAGGGAAATGCCTGGTACATAGTCTGTTCTTCACATATGTTAATTCAATCAGTGAATGAGGTTTCTCAAGTAACTGGATTATCTTTTTCAGTAAAGAGATTTTTTTTTTGAAATTGGCAAAAGTCTTTTTGTAAAATGTATTTCTTTTTTTTTGTCCACTGAATTGCCAGCTAAGTTGGCAAGAAGTAAGTCGGGCTTATGTCTTGTCAACATTTGAAATAAAATTTTTAGATTTTTATAATATCTTATGTATATTTATTGTAAATAGCAGCTACCCAAGATTAAATGCTCTTGCAAAATAAAAGAGGCTGGCTTGAGTCTCTACTTTTCTGGAAATTAAACAGCTATTGAAGTCATCAAATAAGTTTCCATTACTCTGCTTTTTAGTTTTTGGGTTCTGGTTTGTTTTTTTTTTGTAGTGTTCTTTAGAAGCAAATCAATAATATTCATTTTTCTTAGATACAAAAATTATTTTTAAATAATTACATTAATTAAGTAGCTTCTTTTGTTGAAAACATTTACTTATTTCTATTTTCCCTTTATTTGTTCATTTCTAAATCCATTCAAATTTAATATTCTTTATTATATTTATAATTACATAAATATTGAAGAATGGATTGGTATTCCCTTGACAACCTCCTCCTAAAAGCCTTTCTTTGTTCAAGTGGATAAAATTAAATTACCAAGAACTTTGACCTCCAGTGATTCTGGGTAGGGACCATAATGAGGGAAACAGTAAAATTATGAGGCCAGTCCAAACACTGAGAGCAGAAGTAAAAGCAAAAATGGAGGGAAGACAAAGAGTTCTGGTTTACTATTTTGCGCCTTGGGAAAGCTCCAAACAGACCAAGTCCAAGGCTGAAGTGTGAATCAATAGAAAAGTAAGCTGGGATCACAGAATAAATTGGATGATACCACTGCTTCAAAATGACTTTGAAAGAGGCACAGGGAA
>PVJD01017142.1:0-18482 GCA_004026545.1 Mormoops blainvillei
TATCCTTTGTATTCCCTCTTCCACCTAACTTATCTAACACATTTATCTATTAAGTTTGCCATCTTATATAGGCACACTTGGTGGTGCCCAAAACAATTACAATAGTAATACCAAATATTACAGATCATAGATCTCCATAACAAATGTAGTATAGTAGTAGTAGTAGTAGTAATAATAATAATAATAATAATAAAATTTGACATATTATGAGGATTACCAAAGTAAGACACAGAGACATAAAGTGGGTAAATCAGTAAACTAAAAAATAGCTCAATAAACACTGTTTCCAAAATAATTCTTTTCATAAATTATTTTATTTTTATTGTATTTTTTGCAATACCATTTAGTCCCCTTATACTTCCCTCCGCCCAGCAACCACCACAGTGCTATCCATGTCCATGAGTCTTTTTTCCTTTTTGCTTAGTCCCTCCACCCCCTAACCACTCCCCCCTCACTCTGCTGTCCTCCTTCTCTCCATCTATGTGTCTGCCTCTATTTTCCCTGTTACTTCAAATTGTTCATTAGATTCCACATATGCGAGAAATCATATGGTATCTGTCTCTGACTAGCTTATTTCACTTAGCTTAATGTTCTCCAGGTCCGTCCATACTGTCGCAAGGGATTTTTTTTTTTTTAAGGTCAAGTAGTATTCGATAGTGTAAATGTCCTATAGTAGTTTTATGCACTCATTTACTGACAGACACTTGGGCTGCTTCTATGTCTTGGCTATTATAAATAGTGCTGTTATGAACATAGGGGTGCATGGGTTCTTTTGAATGGGTGACTCGGGATTCTTAGGGTATAATCCCAGCAGTGGAATTGCTGGGTCAAAAGGAGGTTACATTTTTAGTTTTTTAGGAAATTCCAAACTGTTTTCCACAGTGGTTGCACCAGTCTGCATCCCCACCAACAGTGCACTAGGGTTCCCCTTTCTCCACAACCTTACCAGCACTTGTTGTTTGTTGATTTGTTGATGATGGCCATTCTGACAGGTGTGAGATGGCATCTCATTGTGGTTTTAATTTGCAGTTCTCTGGTGATTAGTGAAATTGAGCATCTTTTCATGTATCTATGGACCATCTGTTATGTGCCCTTTGGAGAAGTGTTTATTCAGGACCTTTGCCCATTTTCAAAATTGGGTTGTTTGTGGTTTTTTGAAAATATTTTTGATGTTGAGTTTTGCTAAGTTCTATATCCATTTTGGATATTAACCTCTTATCGGATGTATTGGTGACAATGTTCTCCCATTTTGTGGGTTGTCTTTTTATTTTGTTGATGATTTCCTTTGCTGTGCAAAAATTTTTTAGTTTGATGTAGTCCCATTTGTTTATTTTTTTCTTTTGTTTCTCTTGCCTGGGCAGATACATCCGGTAAAATATTGCTATGAGCAGTGTCCAAGATTTTGCTGCCTATCTATTCTTCTTCAATTTTTATGGTTTCAGGTCTAACATTTAAGCTCATAGGGCTGTGGCTTAAAAGTTCTTTACTATGGTATAGCATGCCATCTTCAATGCCAAGTTCCACGAAAGTTAGTATTATTTATTCTGCTTTCATTCCTTGCCCCCATAGACCCTATACACATGCTGAACACCATGGACATTTGAAAAACCATTTTTACGACATTGCCTTTCCAAGAAAACTCTTTATTAAATGTAATGTCATGTTAAATGCTATCTATACTGTAATAATGATATAGCATAATGACTAAACATGCATGCTGATGTTGAGTCAAATTGCCTGATTAAACTCTTACTTTGGTGCTTCCTGGTGATATAACTGTGGGGAGGATATTAATGGCCTTGTGCATCACTTAACTCATGTGTAAAATGGGATAATAGTAGTATTTAACTATCCTATAGGGGTATTATAAAATCACAACAGGAACTTTCATGTAAATGAGTCAAACATGAAAAGTAAATATGGTGAAGACCCAATAAATGTAAGCTATTATTATTAAATGTATAACATTATAGAAGCATGTTTACAAGAACTAAAAGGGGACTTGAACCAATGGCAAATTGGGGCTTCCTGGGGTAGGGTGGAGCCATGCTTGAATTTATTTGTTTGATTTTTAATACTTCTTTAATAATTAAAAAATTGTTTTTTCAAAAACTCACATTTAGAAGAGCGTAGACTATGTGTCTTGCTTATTCCACTAGAAATTACAAATAAAACCTTATCGAATCCATATATATGTATATCTGTTGAATTCCTGTTCTAGCCCCAATGGATAACGCTTCCACAGCAACACACAAAATCACTCAGTCTTCGGCCTTGTACTTTCTCAACTGTCAAATGCATATATACAACTGATGCAGCACATGGGAAGGTGATTACAGGGATGTATAAATTAAGTTGCTGCCTATATAAAACACATTTAATGATGATGTTTTGAAATATTCTCAGAGCGTTGATTAAAATTGATTAAAACTAACCTAAAAATATACTCCTTTCATCCTGCCTTTGCTATGCTGACTTGTGGCCCTCCCTTATTTTCTCTGTATTACAGAAATACTAATTTGAATTCCGACACTGCATACTGGGAAATCACATTTCTCCCATGGCAAGTGTGTTTCTTTGGAGCTCAGTTTTTCTGTCTTATAGACAGAATGACACCTGATTTGGACCACAGTCCTTTGCAAATTAGCATGTTCTCAGTATTCTGGTAAGCTTCACTAGCTCAAACTTTCAGTCCTATAGAGTAATTTTTTCTATAATATATAATATTTATGTAAGTGTAATAGCATTTGGGACATTTGCCTCTTAAAAAAAACACCAAAAGAATAAAGGACCAACACAATAAGAACAAAAATTAGCTATGTGTATACGATGTAGGTCAAATGTGATCCATAATGTAATTCCTTCTTTGGAATTATTTACACAATTTATTTCCTTACAGTCCATTGCCCTGTAACCTCTATTTCCAGTTTCCTCTTCTACAAGAGACATGATTTTCTGTCCCAAGATTGATAATTTCTAGTGTGATACTAAACTCTGATTCTGGGACCCTAAATCTAGTTAGTTGTAACCAATCAGCCAAAACAAAAAATATATATATATGAAATCCGGGTGAGTTCCAGTCAATTAAGGTACCTATTGATAGTTCCCGTCTTTGCCACCTGATATTTGAAGGGCTCTGCACCGAGCATTTCATGACAATTACTTTCTAAGAGCCCATTTACCTCCATTTGTCCATTGCTCCAGCAGCAAGAGAGATTTCTGATAACTTAACCCAGGTAGCCAGGTACATCAGTTTCATTTATAAACTGGCAAGCACTGCTGAAGTTTATTCAAGCACATTTAGAAGTAGACACTTTACCATAAACAACTATTAGTCTTGGGCCTAGAAAAAGAACTGTGCTGTGAAGAACACACACCTGCTGTAGGAGGCAGTCTTTTTGAAAGAGTTTTTATGTTAATAAAATATATAATTTGTATTTAGAAATTTTTGTATGCCATGATTTCATTTTCAGATAAAACCAAGTATAAACACTGCCTTAGTACTCAGATTCAACTACATAATTTGTGATATTTTATGAGCTTTATTCCCAGAATGTTTACATTTCTTATAGTAACATGCGATTTTACTTATGAATAAATGCAATGAGTTTTGAACATGTGTTTCAAAATGTGGAGAGAGAGGGAGAGGGAGAGAGAGAGAAGTGGACCTGGAGACAGAGACAGAAACGGAGAGACACAAAGTCCAACAAACATTTTCTGTAGAGAGAAAACTGAAATCCAACAAAGATGACTTCAGAGCTCTTGGTATAGGGGAATAAATACCACATTTCATCTCTAAATTTTGTGTCTGGATGTGTGATAAGCATTAAATTTCAGCCATGTAAGAAAATTGCTTGGGGAAGTTTTGTAATCCAGCTTTCAAAATGCCAATATATTTCCTATAGGTGTTATAGAAAAAAAAGAAAAGAAACCTAGACTGAGTTATGTATGCTGTATTTTTACCAGGATATTTTAATGTATAATGTTATCTTTTTTATTTCATGGAAAACAAGGAAATTATTTTATTCTTTATTTTTTATTGTTTATTCTATTACAGTTGTCATATGTAATGTTATCTTTAAGAGAAATAGCATTAATAATATATCATAAGTAGTGAATATTATCATTAGAAAATTCAAGCATCATTAGAATGTACTGAAACTTAAAAAATCCACCACTATATAATATATATATATATATATATATCCCTATTATGGTGGGAACTGGGCTGGAGGGATGGAATTTTCATTATTACCACTTTTCACTTTACTTATCAGAATGATTGGCTTTCTTTAAGAAAATGCCTTCCTGGTGATTCTAATGCAGACTCTTATGCAGATAATAACACATTGTGGTGTTTTCAGATTTCCTCCACTATAAGTGCTCAACTACTTCCTCATTGTCTAAAAGACAAATGTTACATTTGCTTCATGGTGATTCTTCAAAAATTAAAAAACAAAACAAAACAAACAAACCCTTACTTGAAAGTGTTTTAAATTTGAATAGTGCAAAAATTACAACCCTCTCATCTTGGCTCCATCTAGAATAAAGTCTCCTGGGCAGCTGAATTAAGTCTAATAATGTCCAAGGCATAAAAGCAGGAACGACTTATTGATTCATTGATTCCTTTTACTGGGGTAAAAGTCAACTGAAAATTGTTATAATGGTGGTTATAACTTACTTAATGTGGGTAAAACTATGGATCTATAGATAAATCTGCTACTTATATGCTTTTAAATCATCTGGGTTGAAGCATGACCAGGTCAATTTTTCATTTATTTAATCTATAGTTATTATTGAGAAAAAAATGGGAGCTTGTCGAAATTTTAAATGCTCCAGATGTATATAAGGATCGCTTTCATCCCTACATTTATAGATTGAGAAGGTCAAGTTGCTTAAGGTTCTTCCAAAACCCAACAATGTGCAAATATCATGTACCAAGTTTTTTTTTTAAATATGTTTTCTATAATGGAAATGGAAAAAAAATCATTGAAAATCAAGGTTATTTGTCACAGACATCTAATTAGAGACCAGTATGCAACTCTAGAATGTGACAGCATTGTTGTCCTCTTTCTGAGTCTTTCCCAACAGCATTGATTGGGATAAAAGTAATTACATTTTAGGGATGATTTTTAACATCAAAATGATACAAAAGTACTATAAAATCTGAGGTAGATAATACATTACCATTTCCATGTGACTTTTACATTTATTACTTTCCTTTGAGCTCCACAATACCATGGAAGTCTGGTAGAAAACTAGAAGTACAACCATTTACAGAAGATGCAGAAGTTTGGAAAGTTTAAATGATTTAGAGATATGCTCAATAAATGCTGTTGAAACTTGAGCTAATATTCTGACCCTGACCCTAGTGCTTTTTTTCTGTCATTATATTATGCCACCTATTGGATCAATTATTTAATGCAATGCCAATGGGATCTCATGTATTTCTGATCCTATTACCTGGCATCATCATTTTAATAAAACACTGCAATTCATACTAACCAAATATCAGAGTTGAGTTTAATTCAGCCAGACCTGTAAGAACATCACCACAGATCTAAAAGAATAACTTGAATATTTGGTAACACTTTAATCCTTTTCGAAATGGAAAAATTCTTTGCAACATTTACCTTAAGTCTCATTCATTGCAACTGACTCATATTTATGTTTGGTTGGTGCTCAAGCAAGACAGAAAAAAAATCTATGTACAGAATTTGATCTAAAATTTTTTTTTAAAGGAACACCAGAAGCTTGTAGAAAAGGACCACCTAGGGGGTACCATTAATGAGTAAAGAGTAAACCCAAGAGAAGTTGCATTCCTCCAGGTTCCTGGTCACAAAGTTAAATTTTAACATGTTGATTTACTGTTTGAATCACATTTTACCCCACTGATGACTTTTGTTTGATACAATTATTACATGTGAACATAGGTAATTAGTAGACAAATGGCAATAGATTCCTGACCCTTTTATATGAAAAAGTAATCAATAATAAAAGTGCATTCATATTGCTATTATTAAGGTTGTTCTAGAATTTGAATTTTTAACTTTTGTTTCCACAGATTTAAGGGTCATAAAATCTGTTTCCAAGTTGCATACAAAAATCTGAAGACAGCTCCATTCAAAACAGAATGCTTCATTGCAAAATAATAATAATAATAATAATAATAGAAACAAGACACACTCCACTCTTCTCAGTCTGTTTTCTTGCCTTATCAAATTATTAGTAGTAGCTAACTGGTTCTCTTCTTGGAAGATTTCCACTTTTTACCACAAATTTTATAGATCAATTTGCTTGCAATGTTTTAGTTAGTTTAGTACAAAATCCATTCAGCAACTATTTGAAACAACTAGCACAGATATGGTTATTCCCTTGGTTTGTCCATGGTCATAAGATTGTTAAGTATTTGGTTGTATTACCTTCCTATTGTGACTATAATAAATTACAACAAAAATTGGTTTATAACAATACCAATTTGTTACCTTCTGCAAGTCAGAAGTCTGACATGGGTCTCACCAGACTAAAATCAAAATGTTGGCAGAATACCTAGAGGTTGTCCACATTCCTTAGCTCCAGGAGCCATTTCTCTATCATCAAAACCAGCAAAATTGCACTTCTCTATTAATCTGCAGTCACATCTCTCTCTGATCAAAGATAAAGTTTTTTTCCTAATTTAAAAATTTAACATAATTAAATTGGTTCTATCTGGATAACAAAGGATAATCTCCCCTCTCAAATTCCTAAATCTTAATCCCATCTGCAAAGCTTTTCCCCATGTAAGGCAATATACACACATGTTCTGGGGATTAGAATGTAGGCAATTTTGGGAGGCTTTTATTATTCCTACCACAGTGGTAAAGATGAAATTAGAAGTTAGGACTTCTGATGTTGATCACAGTGCTTGTGTTACAGGACACATTCAATAGGTATGAAATAAATAAATGCAATAAATAAATTAAAGTAATCCTAGAAATCCAAGTGGCAAAATAGGGTTAGCATGGATTTAACACACTGATTGATTTAAAGGTGGAAATTATTTCTAGTTATTTTACATTTAATTATACTTCAGCTTTTTAAAATGTTCATCTGATTTTTCTTTACTGAGGTAAAATAATAATAGTCAATGTCTGAACAAAGAGTAAGAAATTAACAAAAATGTCAATCCAAAGCAGTGTATGCAGACATTGCCATGGGATAATTTCTCCTTTTCAAGGAAATAGAGTCAGAGAGGCAAGAAAACAAACAAACAAACAAACAAAAAAAAAACAAACCCAAAACCCAGAAGTAATTATAAAAATAGGATCAACCAAATTAAGTAAAATTTAGAAGAAAACTTTAAAACATTTAGGAAAAGTGCTACATTTTCTTAAGTTTTTGTTTATTAATCTTTACCAACATAGTGATTAAAATGATATTTTAAAAGGTTTCTGAGAATCATTCTGTGTAAGGGGCCCTAATTACATTCCTTGTTGACTTTTTAGAACAGCCTTATTGAAGAGTAATTGACATAATACAAAACAAAATGCTTAAAATGTACAATTTGATAAGTTTTGATTTATGCAGGCACCTGCGAAACTATCACCGCAATCAAAGACAAAGTGCACATAACTATCATGACTAAAATTTCCTCATCCTTCTTTATAATTTTTCACTCCCATTCTTCCCCAACCCTCTGCTTTAGGCAACCACTGAGCGTTTTTAGACACCATAAATTAGCTTGCATTTTCTAGAATTTTATAGAAATTGAGTCATACAGTATTTACTTTTGTCTGGCTTTTTTCACCCAGCATAATTGTTTTTAGATAATTCATGTTGGTGCTTCTATCAATAGTTCAGTCTTTGCAGACTGAAAACAGAAAACTAAGGGCAGTTAAATAGTCAATGGGTAAAGGAAGTAGGATGAGAATGTTACCAGGTAGTATCTAAGAAGTCAAAAATGTATAATGGAAATTTGTTGGACAGAAGTAGGGTGATACATATCCCTGCTGAGATTTAAATATGATCATATTATTTTGAAGTATATCTGAAATAGTAGATTAGATAATGCCAATCAGTCAGAGACTACAGAATGAACTACTGAATGGGATGGCCATGGAGGATGGCTTGGAGGAAACACCCTCTCCCTGCCATGTATATCACCAGAACTGAATCTGGTGAAAGGAGAAGAGGTGGCAGGCCAGGTGGGCAAAGATCTTTAGGTGGTACTAAATAAAAACCCTCCTTCTCCATCCAGAGAAGCTTGGCCTCCCAGCTAAGTTTGGAGCAAGTGGCCTCCCATGATGTTTTCAGAAGTAGAGCCATGACAGGGCTATCATTGACTGGGGGAGAACCATGCTGACTGAACAAAGTGGAAGAGTGTGGCTACTCATGTCCTGAAGATTTAGATAGGTATAGATAGATAGATATACTTATATATATAGATATATATATATAGATATAGATGATATATCTCTCTCTCTATCTATATCTATATATATATCTATATATCTATATATCTATATGTCTGCATCTATATATATGTATACACACTCTTGGTAGTGGGAGTAGTCTACTATCCCTGCGGGCAATAAAGGAGAGCATTGTTTACAAATAATTTTAATTGGAAAAACAAAGCTGAGTGATGGCTTCTCTTATTTTTACTACCACCTTCATACTCCAAAATTTCTTTAAAAAGTCAATAAAATATATCTCCCTATCCCCCAAAATGACCATTTTTTAATGCTTAGTGTTTATTAAGTTTCTTAGATTTGCGGGTTTAATGTCTAATTTATATATGGCATATATACCATATATACAGTATATGTATGTGTATACAATACACATACCACACATCTGTGTGTGTGTGTATTATAGTCAGGAGGCCTGGGATAAACCACCACTGACTGCAGTGTAGCTAAGGTGAGCAACAAACCACCAGGGCCTAGAACAGTTAAGGAACAGCCAACAGCAGGTACCACCTGTGAACCCAGGTCCACAGTTGGTGGCAATGTGAGATAACCCCACCCAGCTTTTCCTCTTGTTGACTATAAGTCCCACCTACAACTCTTATCTATCCTTGCTTGGCACAAAACCTTGCCTCAGCTAACCACTCCTTTTCATGAAACTCACCTTCCTAGCCAGTGCCTATCATCTTTACTCAATCTTGGATCACCTGTTTTCCTACCAGGTACAGAAGATAATGATGCTAAAAAGAACCCTTTAAGGGACTTCAAGAAAAAAAAATTATACTCAAACAATGGCCACCTCTTCAAGAAAACCTAAGGCCAACCTAATAGGGCTAACCATATTCACCTGTTATCACAGGCTGTATAAGATATGAAAATAAAAATTGGCAGACCTGGAACATGGGATACTTGAGAATTCCACTTTTCCAAGTATTGCTTTCTGGATAGCAAAGCCCAGAGACTCAAAACAATCTGCTGCACCTACAGAGGAGGCTGTGGAGCAATGGTCACCTGCAAGGGAACAAATCTTGCTCCAACATGCTGTGTTTATGTTGATGATTAAAATAAAATCAATGAGATGTGAAAAGATGTGTGTCTGTCTGTGCATAAGTTCTCTGAAGGTGGGGAGGGGGAGGAGAAAAGGCAGGTATATAAGAAGGGAGGAAGCTAGGGTCCTATAGAATTAGGGGCAAGGTTTGTTCATTCACAGATAAGCAGACATTAGGGATAAAGGTTGAATGAGAACTGAGAACTGAAGACAAATTTCCCTGGATACCACTTCCCTGCTTACAACAGGAAAGGAGGAAAAGGGCTTGATATTTCTATGCATGTGGGGGAGTGGATCTCAATTCAGAGAGGTGTGAGATAAGTGTGGTTACAGTACTACCTACAAAAGAAGTGAGAAAAGAATTACCTCCATACCACATACCCTTTGCTGATATTTGTTGTATGTCATTCTATGTTGTATCCAAATAAAGCCCTCAGAAGGACCAAAAATATCTCCTTACATGTCCAAGTACTAAAATAATGGTGTTTGGTGGTCACAAAGTCAACACTTATTAGATCAGTTTCTTAGACCTTAATTACAAGTTGATCCCTTGATTATTTGATTATACCTAAGAAACCTGAGGTTGGAGCAGTGGAAAGACGGGGCAGTGGAAATGGTCTACTTTCCCTGCAGGCAGTAAAGGAGAGCATTGTTTAAAAATAATTTTAATAAAATAACATAGCTGAGTGATAGTTGCTCTTATTTTTATCACCACCTTCATACTCTAGCATTTCTTAAAAATGTCAATGAAAAAATACATCTTGCTATCCCCCAAATTATCATTTTTTTATACTTGGTGTTTATTAAGCTTCTTAGATTTGTGGGTTTAATGCCTTATTCAAATTTGGTAAAATTTTAGTTATAACTTCTTCAAATATTTTTTCTACCACCACTCCTTCTTTCCCCATTCCTGGGTAATCATTCAGTGACTCCAGTTATACATATGTTGGACTCTTTAATCATGTTCCACTGTTTACTGCTTCTCTGTTCATTCTTTAATCTTTTTTTAATCTCTTCTTTCATTTTGAATAGTTTCTCTTGCTATGAGGTCAAGTCCATTAATCTTTTTTTTGCAATACTAATCTTGTGTTAATCTCATCCATTATATTTTCAACTAACACATTGTAATATTTATCTGTATAAGTTTTATTTGAATACATTTTTAATCATCTGTGTCTCAACTCTTGGAACATATGGAATATAGTTATAATAAATACCTTAATATTATTGCCTGTTAATTCTAACATCTATATCCATCCTAGGTTGATTTTGATTAATAAACTTCTTTCCTCCTAATGGTTTGTATTATTCTGCTTCTTTGCATGTCTGGTTATTTTGTCTCGAATGCCAGATGTGAATTTTATCATGTTGGGTACTGATATTTTTATATTCCTGTAAATATTATTAAGCTTAACTCTGGGGTGCAATAAGTTTTGTGCAGTAAGTGACTTGTTTCTGGGGAAACAACTCAATCCCTTTGTGCTGGCTTTTAGACTTTGCTAAGTGAGACTAACACTGTGTTCAGTCTATGGCTAATTACTTCTCATTACAGAGGTGAAATCCTTTTGTGCAATCAACAAAAATTTCCATGAATTTTGAGGTTTTTCAGACTGGTTGATTGGAACTAGCCCCATGTTAGCATCAGGTAATGATTCCTCCTCTCTTTTTTCATGGTTGTTTTTTTTTCCACCCCACCCCCTTCCCCTGAACCTGGGTTAGTTTTCTCAAGTACCACTCTGATTAGCAATCTCCTGAATACTTTAGAGAGGTTATTTGCAGAGCTATTGAGTGCTTTCTCTGTATTGTTCTCTTTGTTCTATGAGCACTCTCTGCTTTGGTTTTGCCAGTCTCGCAATACACTGTGCTTAGCTTTGTGATTAAAGTCTGGCTCCATCTGAGTTTTCTGTCCCTGAACTGCAGGCTGGGAATTCTACAAAGCAGGTACATGGGACAGCTATAGGGCTCACCATGTCTATTTCTTATCTCTCAGGGATACCTACCTTTCATTGACTGATGTCCAGTATCTTGAAAAAAATTGTTTCATATATGTTTCTGCTTTATTTTTTTGGTTCTTTCACGGTAGAGGGTAAATTTAATCCTGGCTACTCATTCGTATTTGTAAGCAGACATTTCAAGGCACAAGTACCATATTTTTGGGGTTAGTGCTAATTTTTGTGTACAAATAATATAAATTATAATGGTTATTATATGTCAGGTACTTTACATACGTAATCTCCCTGAACTCTCTTACCAACTTCACATAGTAAGCATTATTGTCATCCTCACTCTTTAGATGAAGTAGCTGAAGTTCAGTGAGGTCAAGTGGCTTGGTGAAAGTCCCATACACAGTAAATGAGGAAGTTTACCTGAGATTTAATTCAGATCTGTCTGAAACCAAAGGCTCTAATCTTAATAGTATTGTTATCTTTTCATGATTGTCAGTCTACCCATATTTTGGGTTGTCATTAATACAAAGACAATCATTATCATTTTTATGGCATTTGGAAGTATGGTTATTTTTCTCTAGTGGAGGCTGCAAAAGAGCTTAGTAAGTCAAGAATAATTATCATACCAGAGATACTGTATGCCTTGGATTTAGATAAATAAATCTAGATGTCATCTTGTCAAGACCAAATACCATTTGTGTGTGCAGCTTCCAACAACACAATCTTCAAAAACTTGTTTTTACTTAATTCCATAAGATACAAGATCTGTAGGAGTAACAGAATGCTTAACGTTGAGTGGTGCCAAATGCAAGTAAAACAGCTTGAGAAAAACAAGTACCATTTGAAAGTTGCATCTAGGGCTTAGCAGAGTTGTGTCATTTTATTCACAACAAATTACCCAGAGTTGCTATAAAACTTTATTCCCCCCCCCCCCAAATAAAGTGGTTTGGATGGAACTGTGGATGGAATGGCAAATGGGTTCAGGGATTTGGAGACATAAGCCCATCAGGCACTAGACAGTTAGCATCAGGAAGGCAAGATCTAGTGTGCAAGTCTGAGGAATTTAGGTCCAATGCCCAGTTGTGCCTATTCTTTCTGTCTGAAGAACCAACTAGCCATACAAAAGGAAACAAACTTCTCGTTTCGGCTGGTGTAGCTCAGTGGATTGAGCATTGGCCCTGCGAACCAAAGGGTTGCTGGTTCAATCCCCCAGTTACAGCACATGTCTGGGTTGCGGGACAGGTCCCCAGTAGGGGGCACATGAGAGGCAACCACACATTGATGTTTCTCTCTCTCTCTTTCTCCCTCCCTTTCACTCTGTCTAAAAATAAAATAAATAAATTCTTTAAAAAGAAAATGAGCAATTGTAACTTAAAAAAAAAGAAAGAAAACAAACCTCTCAAGTGTACCTAGTTTCACCATTTATGTTTGAAAGTGAGAAGAACAGGAAGAATGGATGAAGTCTTTTGCCCTCCAAATTATCTTCAACACTACTGCTGGCATGATCTTTCTAAAACATGAGTCTTAGCAAGTTTTTCCCTGACTAAAAATTTTAAACTGTTTCTTTAACATGCCATACAAGGGCTTCTATGGTTTGACATCTGTTCTCATTTGATCTCTTATCATGAATTCAAGCCATGACATATTAAACTTCCTGCTGTTCTCTAAGTGTACCAAACTATTCAATGTCAAAATGCCTTATCTGCTCTATCTCTCTTTGGCATGACCTGAGCCCTCTCCTTGCCTTCCTAGGAAAATCTTCCCTATCCTTCAAATCACAGCTTAGAAACCTCCTGTTTTGTACACATGTCTTTGAATTGCTCAAGTGAATGCCATCACTTCCTCATTATTCTAACACTGCACTTAGCCCTCACCTTAATTATTGAATTTATCATACTGCACCACAGATATGTATGGACATGCCCATCTCATTTAGTATACTGTTACCTCCTGATGACAAAAAATACACACACACACACACACACACACACACACACACACACACACACATCATATATATATATATCTTTAGCCATGTTGGGCAGGGTTGATGATAGATAAGTAGGTAAGATGGCCAAAAAAAAAAAAGGAAAAAATGAAGGAAAATGGAAAGAACAGGCAGACCAAAAATGGGTATTGCTGAAAAAATTAAGTTTTGATAAATATTATAATATACATTTAAAAACAGATGGAAACTATGTTAACTATCAAGAAAAAAATACCAAAGGATATCCAGATCATTGAGAAGACACATTTGTATTATTAAGTTGATGGGAAGACTATAAAAGTTAGTAGATGGGAGGCAAAAGATGGTAAAGGGGGGATAAATGGTCATGGAAGAAGACTTGGGGTGGTAAACAGAGAATACAACATACAGATGATGTATTATAAAGTTGGACATGTGAAACCTATATAATTTTATTAACCAATGTCACCCTAATAAATTCAATAAAAATTTTTAAAGATACTAAGAACAACAAGAAAGTCATGTGTTGCTATTCTAGGACTGTTATAATGTCAAGAAATAGAAACACAAATATGGAAGAGCTCTTAAAAACAGCTAGTTACCAGGCAAATTTTTAACTTAATAAATGAAAAAACCACATCCTGGGGATGTTAAAACTAACCTGCTCCTAATCATACAGCGAACTGACAGGAAAGTAGAAACAGGAACTCAGGCCACTTGATTCCTAGTCAAGGGTACCTTTTACTATACACAGGATGGTATACTTGGTACACACAGAAATATTTTTTACATCACACTGTTTCCATAAACAAATCCCTTTCAAGCACCATGCAGTTAACATAAATGCAGTTGAGCCAGAATCAGAGGAATGAGAAGTGGTTGGCATGGGAATAAGCTGGACAGTAAATGCCCCGTGTAAAAGGGGCAGCCATCAACTGATGGTTTTCACATGGGAATACGGACCCAGTGTTTCCTAATCCTCATTATTCATAAAGAGTCAGAAAACCAGATACTAATATGATATCTCTTGATGACAACTATTCATTTTTTCTTTATTTAAATAATGAGCTGTCCATTTTTTTGCTCATGGCACCCTGTTCGGTCACTAAGCCTACGTAAAAATGTGGTACCAGAGGAACATGGTTGACAATGAGGAATGTGAATGTATCAACATTTTAATCCTTTAGAGAAGTTCCTAAAGTGCAACACTTATTAAAACAACCACTATAGTTACCATGATATAAAATTATACCATACATATATATATACACCACATATATAATGATATAAAATATTTCTCCCTGCAAAAATGGTTCACTTTAGTTTCCTTAGTGAATTTCCCTGATGTATTCAAAATAGGAGCCTATTTTATGAAACAATTGATATGCACACAGCTTTTCGGTACACATCTACCATCTGAATAGGCAGATATCTGCATTTTTCAATAACAATTTTGATTTCGCATTAGAATTATACAATAAGTCCTGAGTTAGTTTTTCCTTTTGTCCTATCAATAATAAAAAACACCTATATTTCAGTTTTAGTGTTTATAAATCATCTCATATCTTTGAAATATATATTATCCTAATACACATTTTCTTCCAATGTTAGGTGCAAGTGCAAAATGTATAAAATATGTGGACATTTAATTTCAGTGTAAATATAATTGAATAATAGGTATCAGTGGTTCTCAGATTAGGAGTTTCCATGACATTTTCAGGAGTCCTGAGGTCAAAAACCTTTTCATAATAAAATAAAATTATTATCCTTTTTCAGTATGTTGACCTTTTTGATGATGACTCAAAAGCAACGGCAGAGAATTTTTGGAACCTTAACATAAACCAAGGCAGCGGCATCAAACTGTGTTCATCTTTGCATTCTGCACTCCATACTCACAGAAGTGAAAACCTGCCAGTTTCACTTAAGAATGTCCTGATGAAGCACTAAAACTGTTTACTTTTATTAAATCTTGACCTTTGAGTACAACCTTTTTAACATTATGTGTAACAAAACGATAAGTATGCATAAAACATTTCTGCTAAACATTAAAGTATGACGGTTGGCTCAAGACAAAACTATTGCATTTTCATTTTATGTTTTTTTTTAACTTTTTATAAAATTTATTTATTTATTTATTTATTTCTAGAGAGAGAGGAAGGGAAGGAGAAAGAGGGAGAGAAACATCAATGTGTGGTTACCTCTCACTTGCCCCCTACTGGGGCCCTGGCCTGCACATCAGGCATGTGGCCTGACTGGGGAATTAATTGAACCTGCGACCCTTTGGTTCACAGGCCAGCACTCAATCCGCTGAGCTACACCAGCCAGGGCACTTCCCAATTCTGAAAGATACTTTTGAAGGGATTGGTGGCAGTATTAACACATGTGTTTTTCTGGTATTGTATAATGAAACATATCAACTTACAAATCTGTGTATCATGGTAACCCAGGATTTCCCAAATGAGCAGTTGGTGATGCTGCAAAATTATCCATTTAAATTGCAAGATGTAGCAACAGATATTAATATAACAGAACATAAAACGTTCATTGATAGGGTTTCAGATTTCATGTTGTAACTAACCTATAAGAAACTACCCCTGTTGAGTTTGGATACTTCAATATTTAAGGAAAAATGTCCACAATTATAAAAGGCTATACTCTTCCCTTTTCCAACTCTTTGTCTATGTGGACCTGATTATCTTCATACACTGCATATGTATGAAAACTGCATATTGCAAATGACTGAATGCACTTACTTTAATAAGAATTTCACTTTTCTCAATAGATATTTTTTGTTTTGAAAAATAGAGTTATTTTTCATAAAAAGATGTTATTTATATTAACATAACATAGATTTATTCTTAGTTGTAAATGAACTGTTGAATAAATTTTTTAAAAATGTGTTTTAATTTTAAATACAATAAACATTGTTAATTTCAATACTGACAATCCACATAAATAAAAGCTCTGTGGAGTCTCAATAATTTTAAATCTATAAAGGGGTCTGGAGACCAGAAAATTTGAGAATCATTGCTATATATTAACTCATTCAAAAAATACTCACCAAAAATCTAATACACACATCAAACCCAGGGAATAATGTGGTGAGCAAGACAGACAAAGTCCATATAGTCATGGAAATGACAAGCTAGATGGGAAAATGGACAATAAACAAGGAACACATTCAACAATAAATTAATCACAAGTTTGAAAAAGTGCTATTTAAGAAATATAGAAGGGCCAATGCTAGTAAATAAACAAAATCTTCTCCTAACATACCCTACTTTCCTCCCTCTATTCTCCCCCATTAACCTTGTAGTTTTACAGCTATTACTATTGCCTGCCAAGACTTCCTTTTTTCCCACCAATATTATTACTGTAATTGTATTTTCAGGGAGCCATCCATCCAGAAGTGGACATATGACTCAGTTCTAACAAGAGAAGTGTGTCATCTTCCTGTCCAGAGTGCTCAGGAAAGGGTATATGGCACAAGTTGAACTAGATAGTTCTGTTGAACTCAGATAAGGACAATGTAAGTTTAGAGACATCTAAGACACAGGTGGAGAGAATGTATCTGGGAACAAAGCCAAGATTGTGCAAATGAGAGGCAGTAAATGGAGAAAGAAATGAAGATGTAGATAAAGATATGTACAGGTGAAAAGAAAGGGAGATGAGGTATTGGAGAGGGATATTATTCTATTATGAAAACCAATATATTACATTTACTATTTTAATTTCCTTTTTGTGCAAGCTACCACTACTACCTTAGCTCATATTAATTCATTTTCTTTATGAACCACATTCAACATGAAGGAAGTACCAGAGTATTGTAGCAAACACTTATGGGTTTATAATCCAGAATTAACAAAGAGAGATACAAGTGAATCACTTTTCACTCCTTTCATTTTCCTATTTTCTTAGTGGAATCATTACCTTGAAGTTATTGTTTATACTTACCACCTATTTTTATACCTTTACATCATAAGGTATATATAAATGATCAATACATGACATAGTTTTTGAGTTTAAAAGTTTATTAAATGGAATACACTGTATATCCACCTGTACATGCATTTTCACTTAGTATTATTATTTTTCAAGATCTTAACTTGATAGAAAGGTATTTTTAATTTTAACTGCTCTTAGAACTTCATTACATAGATTTACCACAATCTATTTATACATTCCACTATTAATCTATGTGTGAAGACTAAACTGGTAGGTCATAGGGTACTCAGGCTATGGGACTGTCACCTTGATCAGATATTACCAAACCTCTCTCCAAAATGGTTGAGACAATCTAGATGCTAAGTTAGAGTAAGTGGGAACTTCTGTTTTACCAGTCTTTTATTAATATTAGTATAATCAGACTTTTTTGATTTTTGCTAATCAAATGGAAAAAAACCTTCAATATTTTATTGTTATTTTAATGAACATTACCTTGGTAACTAATGAGTTCATGCATCTTTGCATGCTAATTTATTAACATTTCCTTCTCTATAAATCAACTGTTAATGTATTTTGCTCTTTTTTGTTGTTGTATCTGAGTTTATTCATTCAATCTATATTTATTAAGTGTCTACTATTTTCCAAGCACTTTTCTAGGTACTGAGGATGTAGTAGTAAACAAAACAGACTAAAACCTCTGCCCTCATGGAGCTTATCTTTTAATATAGGAGCTATTTCAATATACCATATATATCATCAGTTACTATATTTCAAATATCTTTTTCAAGTCTCTGTTTCTATTTAACTCTGTTCTATATCTTGATACAACTAAGTTTTAAATTTTAATGTAGTCATAATTATCAATATTATTTATGATTTGTGCTACTTGGATTTGATTTAAAGAATTCTCATTTACCCCAAATTTAAGACATTTGCTTATATTTATTGTTATGTTTTTATTTTTAAAATTTTCACATGTCACTTTAATCCACTGGGTATTTATTTTTGTGATATGGCATAAATTAAGGATTTCATTGTATTTTTCATGAGCATAAATAATTGCTTCACTATGTTAGAATAATAAATTTCATCACTACTGATTTGTAATTTCACTTCTATAATATAGAGAG
>PVJD01017143.1:0-18480 GCA_004026545.1 Mormoops blainvillei
AAAAAGAGAGAAAGAAAGAGAGAAAGAAAGAAAGAAAGAAAGAAAGAAAGAAAGAAAGAAAGAAAGAAAGAAAGAAAGAAAGAAAGAAAGAAAGAAAGAGAAAGAAAGAAAGAGAAAGAAAGAAAGAAAGAGAAAGAGAGAAAGAAAAGAGAAAGAAAGAGAGAGAAAGAAAGTTACTTGAGAGCACATAATCAGGGCTAGGAATAATAATGGGTACACATTTACATCCACAGGAAATGTTAGCTATTCCTCACATATCGAAATCCTCTGGGGATGGCGCACAGCTCTCAGCCTATCTTATCTGTGCTGTGAGTCACTGATGAGCAATCCTTACCATTAATAGTTGTGTTGACTACAAACTCTCATGGTGCTAATGAATTGTAATGTTACATTTTCTTACATTAAAAAATTTTATAACCATAGATGGACATTTAACAAGGAAGAAGGCAGCAAAACTCAGTGCAGAAAATACGAACATAAATCAGCAGTGCCTGCGAGCGAAAACAGAATTGGAGCGTCTGGTTAGGCTACAGCAAGGTCAATCTCAAGTTGAGATTACCAAAAGGTCAACAAAGTGATTATGTGCCTGAAAATTGTACAGTATGCTCCTTTTGTTGATATCACTAAACCCCGGAATTCTGAGTCTTACCATTGTTATGAATCAAGTGATGTTTATCTATGTTTATTAGCACACACTTCCTTGTTCTATTAATATGAACTGGTGGTATGGGAGTCAATAAAAATGTATACTCATGAAAATAAATAAGTTCAATATTTTTTTTAAAAATCATATTAGCATATTACTTATTTTCCCTTATAACCATTCTCCAGTGGTTTATAGTGCCATGCGAATTAATCATTTGCTTGTAACGCGCTTTTATGAATTCCATAATTTCCTCCCAAAAGTCTGCCCTGCGTATTTGCTCTACTCACCACAAAATTGTATGTGGGGGTGAGCGGAATAGAAGTCTCCATCTTGGAGAGTGTGTGGAGCACATAGCTCAGTCATTGTGTCTATCACACGCATCAATCCATTCTCTCCAGAGAACTGTGTTCATCTCCACTTTACAGAGCAGGTGACTGAGGTTTAGAATGGTTAGACAGTCACATGGCTCATTGTGGAATAAGCTGGAATTCAGAGCCAGGCAGCAAGGATCAGGCCACAGAGTCCTCCCCGCAAGCTCTGTGCTGTAACACCGCATCCCATTCTAATGAAATAGCCTCCCATGAGCCGGTGAGACCTGCTCATCGCAGTGTCCCAGCAACTCTAGCTGCTTTAATGTGCTGCCATTACAGATGTTCCCCTCATGCGTATGGCAGAAACTGTAGAAAGTGGCGTCTGGATCAAACTTGCAAAAGTGAAAAACAATTTTAAATTACGCATGCGCAAGTTTTGGGGTTTGATTCTTAATCTTCGTAGCACTATTAGTTTTTAATTTCTGCTGCCAGTGAAAGAGAAGGGGAAAGGATAAGAATCAACCCTTGGTATTGGAGAAATCTGGCGGGGTCGGTAATTGGTGGAATATACAGATAGTACACCTATCACATAGGAGTGTATAGGAGTTGCGACAAGGGAGGAGTAGAGGTAGGAGGGAGAGAGGCAAGGGCACATGGCAAATGTCTTGTGGCATTTGGAGAAAAGTAATACCTTATGGGAAAAGTGCAAGGAATTTGACACCCCTGATGGTTTCCTCAATCCCAGGACACTACAGTGGTCCTCATCCCAGACTGCACATTAGAACCCCCCAGAGAGCTTTGTAAATCTACGAGTTCCTGAGCCCCAACCCAAGAGTCTAACTAATTTCATCTATACCTGTGCTGTCCTATTTGCATTTGCAGTCCTATTTACACTGTGGCTATTTATATTTCAATCAACAAAGAGCAAATAAATTAAAAATTCAGTGATTTTGTTTCACTAGCCACATCTTAAATGCTCGTTAGCCAGGAATGACTAGTGGCCACCACATCAAACAGTACCGGTAACAAAAATATCCGTCATCATAGAAAAGTTTTTTGGATCTCACTTGGTCTGGAGGTGGATGGGCATGAGTATTTTTTAATATGTCACTGAGTAATTCCTTCTTTTTTAAAACTGAGGTATGCACCAAGTGATCCTAATGTGCACCCAGGAGTGAGAGCTGTTGGCCCTCACAGTTTGTTCTAAAATTTTTCACCACTAAACATCTGAACTAATTTTGCTTTTGAAGCAAATATTCCAAGACTATAATTAAAGCTAGACTTTTCTGCAGTCTAGTAATGTAGATGCACATATTTTTATTTAAAACATTGCTTGCTCATTTCCTCTTCCAGTAAAGGTTTAGTTGAGTTAACTACCAACCTTCAATTGGAAATGCATGAGTTGCTCTTTCTCACTTAGGTTGAAGTATTACAACAATTCATGCTGATTTTGAACTACCTGTTGAAAGAGTTTAATAAGATAAATTATCTTAAACTGAAACTGAGAGACTTATGTCAATAGCTCACAGTTTTGAGCAACAGATTAGAGGTGATTAATGTCCATATATTTGGTGGTTCTCAAAATTAGTTCATTAAAGTAGTAAGTTTATTAAATTTAATGTAATTTTAAGGAGTTATTTATCTTCCCTCTAGAGAAGAACCTCTTTTGAGAGGGAAGTTTTGCAGTGTTAAGTGCAATTGATGAAACAAAATGTTGTCGAGTGTGGTACTGAAATGAGAAAATGGAATTCCCTTTGGTGTTTTTTGTTGATGTTGCCTACTTTGTTTTTTCCATCAGTTTTCAGTGTAGAGTTTTCTATCTTCTAAATATGATATTCATCTGTCCTTAAGGACTGCTTTATTTCCTGCTGATTTGCAAATATCTGATTTGGGATTGAGTTCTCCAGTTTGCAGTCACATTTTTTCACCATGCCTGCTATATCTTTTAGATAATCTTGTTTAGTGAACATTGAATCTGCCCGTATCTGAATAAATGACTTGCTCTGCAGAGAGTGCACATACATCTTACCCATAATGAGTGTCCTCTTATCTGAGTGTCTTTGTAAGATGCAACCTGCAGCATCCATCCTTATAACTCAGCTTTCCTCAGCGTGTGAGTAGCAGGAGCGGACTACAAAAGAAATGCCATCCTCTGCAGTGTATTAGAACCAGTGACGCCATTTCCACGTATCTGTAGAACCACTATGTCCACCCTCCCCAACATATAAAAGGAGATGCTAATTTCTCACTCTACCCCTGAAGTTATTTCTCCAAGTATAATATTAGACCCGACTCTCTTGGGATCCAGATTTATTGAAAAATGGAGGGATTCTCATAAAAAAAAAATCCCAAAGTGCTTCTTGTTTTATTGCTGCCGAAAGTCCCTTTTTGTCAATTGATATCAGATATGGGACCTCCCTTAACCACACACACTGTAGACCTCAGTGTTTGTTTCCTCTATCTATCCCCTTCCTATCTGTTCTGCACCACTATGCCTCATTCATTTTTCCTAAAATATCCCTTTCATTGTGTTGCACCTCTACTTGAGAACTTAGGGTGCATCTATAGCCCTACTTGTAAAGGATATGACATTCAGGAGGCTTTCTAAACTACCTGTTCTTCTTTCCTGAAAAAAACCCCAGCCCCTCCCCTTACTTTCAGCCGTAATTGTTTTCTGTTCTCTTTCCTCTTGCTGTCCTGCCTCTGTTCATGCACATTTCTGTGCCTTTATTCCATAAAGACTTTGGACACTCAGCTGTCCTCCACGCATTTATCAGATTTCTCCTAGTTGCAGAGAGGCCATCTGGTCTCTGTTGGGTGCTCTGTGTCATGCTTAACTCTTCACGCTTCTCTTGCAAGGGACTAATTGAAGAAAAGGTCACTGGCATGCTGTGATGTAACCTAAGGGTTAAACCAGTTGCATTTGGAAACACACTGCCTGGGTTTGGACGTCTTACTCCCTAGCTGTATAACTTTGGACAAATTATTTAAACCCCCTTTGTCTCAGTTTTCTTATCTGCAAAATCCTAGTAACTGCCTCGTGGAGTATAGCAGCAATTCATGGAGTCAGTGACACTAACTATATGTTAGATGTTGTTTATTGTGTCTGACTATTTGAGGTTTGTAGCCTTACATAACTTTTCAGTTACCTAATGATGGTAGATTTTTATATTTGAATGATTTAACAATTACTCTCCCTGCAAATGGGTCACACTAAGTAGCAGCAGGAGGATGCTAAAAATTAAAACAAGGTCAGGAGCTGGGGTGGGGAGGGGACAGAATGACAGGTAAGAAAACAAATGACAGCTACAAGGAAATACAGAATCTTTCTTCTGTGCTCGCACTTGTGACCTCGCCTCTGGAAGTTCTGAGCGATCCAAAGGTAGAGTCTGGTACTTATACAAAAGGATACCACATTTTCACTGCGCGCCTTAAGGTAGCAGAAGGACTAAAACATCCTTCACAATTTGTATTCTTTATGTACAGTCAGAAAAAATACTAAGGCCTTAAGTGCCAATTCTATGGGACTGGTCAAAAGAAGTTAAGTGGACTAACAAAACGTGTATCGGTGGTGAATGTGATCTAAGTGCAATTTCACTGTGCCACTTTATCAGATTAAATCATAATTCTAAAACATAAATATGTCTTAATATGTCACTGAGTAATTCCTTCTTTTTTAAAATTGAGGTTTGCTGTTTCTAAATATGACAACCTGAAAAAGTTATTAAACATGTGTTTATCTTCTTGTTCATAAAAGACTTTCTACATGTTCTTTGAAGTGATTTATAAAGAGTAGTTTTGACTTCACCATCCAGTGAGTGGATCAGGCATTCCCTTTCCATGTGAAAGTGTAGAAAGTGAAGGAACGAACTATCATGTAGCTCAGTGGGCAGAAGTACCGGAGGAATTCCGGGGCTAGGACTTCGGGTTCAGACTGCCTAGATTCGTTATCTGTGTGTACAAAACAAGTTAAGGAAGGAGAGGTTAACTGCTATATCTCATACACCCTGAAATCTCACCATACAATCCTATTCCTTACTCACATTGTCATGGTTGGCGGGACAGCTGTGCTCCAATGATGTAAACAGAAATAATCCAGAATGGGAATCAAGAAAAAGGTGCAGTGAATGATTAATGCCATAAAATCTGAGGCCGTAAATTGTTGCTTGGCGTCCTTGGCTAATGCACAGTTAAATGGGTCAAAGATGGCTGTTGTGTTTTTGGCATGTTTTTTTTCTGGTTAGCAAAATTCTCCCATGGATTGGACCTTTTACTTGGTCCCTAATATTTATTTCTAAGGCTGTTTAGGTCACTCTGGCTTCTTAATGGTTCTACTTAAAGAGTTGATATTTGAATTTTAAAGATGTTTCCTTATCTTCACCCTTTGTTTTTCTGGCTTAAATGCATTTTTCCAAAGATTCCCAAAGGTACACAACATCTTCCTTATTTCTACATTTCCTCCTGAGGCCTGACTTGGTTCCACTCTTAAAACTGACTAGGAATTTCACAAGATTTGTCTCTTGAGATTATTTGAGATTATTCATTTGAAGAAGTAGTTAGCTTCTGGATTAAGAAGTACAAATAGGTAGTTACAAAATAGTCAAGGGGATGTTAAGTGCAGCATAGGGAATACAGTCAATAATAGTATAAAATTATCTATGGTGCCAAGTGGGTACTGAAAATATCAGGGGAGCACTTTGTAAAGTATATGATTGTCTAACCACTATGCTATACACGTGAAACTAATACAAAATGATATTGAATGTAAATAAAAAGAAAAAGAAAAAAGAAATGGTCACCTTGTTATGAAACATCAATTGACTTGATAGTGTACATCTCCATCAAATAATTGATTTAACGGACCACTCCAGTCTTTGGTTATCGTTCTTATTAAATCACCGTGTCTATTTCCCATTGGACACTAATGACATAGCTCCAGCTAGTGCTGACTTTGGGCTATGCCTTTGTCTTCCAGTTAATTTGTAAGCTTTGTAGTTGTTGGCTACATTGCCTACAAGGTGTGAATCCTTCTTTGGGCAAGT
The DNA here is from genome assembly GCA_004026545.1 of Mormoops blainvillei. Lineage (NCBI taxonomy): Eukaryota > Metazoa > Chordata > Mammalia > Chiroptera > Mormoopidae > Mormoops > Mormoops blainvillei. The sequence goes on from PVJD01017143.1 coordinate 6,000, forward strand.
TCCTTAACTTCCCTGAGCTTCTGGTTCCTCATCTGCAATGTGGGGATTATAATGTAGTGTACTTTTTATAATTATTTTGGTGATTACATAAATCAGTGCCCATAAAGTACTCAGAACAATGTCTGATACTTAGTAAGCACTCAATGAAAACTACATGTTGATTTCATCTATTCATACACTAAGAGATCACTTGCCTAACAGTGACAAATTATGTGCATACTTATCAATGTCATGTGAAATATTATATTAGATCACTTTAAATGAGAGTCTATGTTCCACTAATGAGTATCCAGGTTACATGAACCATATTCATTATCTGCTGGAACCATGACTATTTTCAACATCCAAATTTTGGGGGTAATAGAGGTAGCAGTATATGCAGTAATGGTCGATGTCACTCTGAATTTCTCTTTAAGTCTAATTATTCTAGTAAAGAGAGCCATCTGATGTATTTTATTGTGTTTAAATTCCTTCCCTTGGCTAAATGTTTAAATACTAGCAGCAACAGAAGCTGTGTGTGACTTATAGCAAGTGATGATTAACCTTACAGAATCCTAGTAAGAAACATACCGAGTCTCTAAATTTTGAGTCAGTAAGGTCTTCCATGAAATCGTTTCTCAGTTTTTCAGTGATAACCACAGTGATTCTTTTGTTGGAATTCACTTGAGACCATGAGGGAACTATAACTTCATATCAACTGGGAAACAAAGATGTCTTTTTGAGTTGTTGTTGGTTCAGTGCCATGTGGAATACATGGAGAGCAGGGTCATTGGTGATTGGGATATGTTTTTAATCTTTCCTTTCCTTTCTGCTCTTTGTGGATCTCTCCCTGCCACCCCCACTCCCACCCCCACCTGCATACTCTTACACATGACCACGTGCCTACATCTACTTTGACCTCCACACCCTCTGTTCAGGAAATGAACAACTTCTCAAGGACTATTGTTCCATAAAGAGCGTAAAATTCAGAGCATGTGTTGTGCTTCAGTATAAAAGATAATGAAACCTTTTTGTTTTTCTTAATGTTTTTTACTAGTGTTAGGAAAATGAAGTCAGTGGTTTTAAGATATAATTTAAGAATAGAGAATTTGTCCTTAACAAAGAAAGCACCCTGTGTGCTCTGTCTTGCTCTCAGGGGTTTTACCCGAGGCTCCCAACATTCTTTAGATGATTCCTAATAAGGACAGTTTGCACAGTTACAATCCAATTACCATTTGCAGATCTCTGTGGAAAGGGGACATTATTTTTAGAGGAATCATTTCATAACTCCAGAATATGTCTTCCAAACAGTCTTATTCAAATAAAAAGCAGGAAGTTCAGTTTCAATTTCTCTGCATTCTTTTCGTCTCCCACAACGCTCTCTGCGCACACACACACTCGCACACTCACTCAGTGACACGGGCTGCCTCCATTCTGGAGGGACAATAACTTCGCAATGGTCCGAAGAAAACATTGTATATTTTTGATCCCAGGATTCATGGTAGAGAAGGTCTCTGTCAACAAAAGGTATCGTGGGAGGTGCAGCTATGCCGGCTGGACCATTTCTCAGACACTCGATGTAATCTGCCATTTCAGAATGCATTTTTCACCCCCAAAATTTTTAAACAGACTCAAGTTCCGACTCCAAGTCGAGTTCAGTTAAATTAGAAGAGCAAAGACACAACCACATATAATTCACATGTAAGCAATATAAATACCTATACTTATACTTCTTCTCAAGAAGATTATCGTGATAAAATGTTGTGATTCTTCCTTATCCTGTGATTTTGAAGAATGTAGATTGATCAGCATCTGAGATGTGACAGCTAAGCACTGTCTGTGCCAATGGAGGTTTATGAGAATGTTCTTTTTAGACTGATTGATAATGCTGGAACAGCTTCAAATCAGCAAATTGGAGCAGGGAGGAGTGTGTCATGCTGAAATGGAACAGCATAATTGGGCTGATTTTTGCAAAACATTTGGCACTGGCTGTTTGAGGTCTGAAAGGGTAAATTGGCTTATCTTCCCTGCTGGAATTATTGAACTCAGTGCAATGTTTTAGTCACTATGGCTAGGATAAATATGGACTTTGGAGAACAACTTAGATATCAGGTAAGGCTAATAATAAATCTAGCGTGCTCAGTTTTACTAAAGAGGAAAACCTTAAGCCTCTAGAGTTTTAAACATTGTCTGACTTACCTAATTTTAAGGGTCTCTGTCTCATAATGAAAGGACTCAGTGATGGAAAGAGGCAGAATGTGGCACTGTGTCCCAGATCCCACTCTGCTACTGCAGAAGTTATCTAACTTCCTTGGACCTTGCCTTGTCCTTTGTAAAGGTAGGGGTTTGTATTGATCAGTCATGAGAAGTGATGAAATAAAAATAATGGTTATGGGTCTAGATTCTGCAGCCTGCAAATCCCAACTCTGCCACTTACTAGGTGTGTGATCTTAACAAATTACTTAACACCCGTGTCTAGGTTTCCTTATCTGAAATATGGGGAAATAATGATAATACATTCTTTAGAGTTCTTAAAAGAATTAAATGAGTTAATATAAATAAAGGGCTTAAAACAGCAACTAGTAGAGACTGAACCTACATCTCTAAGTGTGAGCAATCTCTCCAAGTCTAATCCATCTTTGGAAGGCTGTCGTTCTAATTTCAGCGAACTAAATTTAATTATAGAAAGGCAAGTAAAACCATCAGCTTATCTGTCATTAAGAAGTTTCTAATTCTTGCGAGTGTTTCTGTTTTCCACACGCCTGGGGTCTGTGCAAGCTGTTTTACCTCTTCCCCATCCAAGTTTCAAGTGAAGCTTAACACTCAGAATTAAACTGGTGGCTGGTAGACAAGTCCAACAGTTCAGCTTGGGATACGCAGAAATGAAATGGGACTTTTGTTCTGATGTTTTTGCCTTTAGGGACTTCCACTTCGTGGTTACGTCCCCTCTATGCAAACCATTGGAAGGTTCTTTCCACTGGAAATAAAATGAGTGACCTTTTTTTTAATGGTGTTAGCCCAGCATCGCATTTGACAGTGTGCGCTTCTACTTCTCCGATTTATCAGTAATCCAGATGAACAGGCCATTTGCATATAATCACTTTTATTTTCCCTGAGCTTTTACATACTTTCCAATATCCCAGTTCTTACTATGTTGTATGATTTCCTTACAGGCTCTTTGGGATGCTGCCCAGAGAAACAAAATCTTAGGAGAGGAGAAAGATGTTGATTCCACAAAACAAGTCCTAATCATAGGTGTGCCTTTACTTTTTAGTCTAGTCTAAGGATCAGCAAACTTTCTCTGTAAAAGGCAAGATAGTAAGTATTTTCAGCTTTCAGGCCAGAAAGTCTCTGCCAAACTCAACTCTGCAGTCAATACCTAAATGAATGCGACTGTGTTGTAATAAAACTTTATATAAAAAATCAATCGGTAGGCAGAATTTGGCTCGCAGGCAGTAGTTTGCCAAACCCTGGCTTGCCATCAGGCCCATTTCATAGATTAGGAACGCAAAACACAGGGAGGTAAAATAGCTAAAAGCCACTCGCCTAGAAAGTGGCAGAACTTGGATTCTAATGCACGCAGCCTAGCTAAACAACCCTTACTTTTAGCCAGTACGCACCAGCAGACTGGAGGGTTAATTCATGTCTGCCTGGCACGCGCATCTCCTGAAATCTGCCTGACTTGTTCCCTAACCTCCATGAGGGTTGGCTCAAATATCATGTTCTCAGTAAGGGTGCCCCGGAAAGCACCCACAGCACTCTTGATTTCCTTCACCCTGCTGTACCTCCTTTTTTCCCTCCAGGGCTTATCACCTTGTACTTACTATGTAATTTACTCATCTGTTACGTTTGTTTCTCATCACTTTCCTCCACCAGCCTGGAAGCTCCATGAAGGCAGGGCTCTTGTTTTGTTCACGGAGAAATTCCCCAGGACCTAGATCAGTGCCTTGCCCATAGGAAGTGCTCACTAAGTATTTGTTGAATGAATGAGGCATGCCTTTGCATCATGCTACTGGGACATATTTTGATACTCTTCATGTAGCAATAAATAGTTAACATACCAAAGAAAAAGGTAAAAATGGACTGCCATACCTGCTAACTGTTCAGAATTTTCTAAAATCCTGCTTTAAAAACAGACCAGAATAGATCAATAAAACATAAAAGTTATGTAATATATAGATGTGTTAAATCTTCTTCAAGACCTGTTGAGAAGGAGTGGCTGAAGAATTCAGAAAGGAAGAATTAACAAAGGTTATTCTGTTGAGTTCATGAAGGAAGATTCTCTTTTAAGAGTCCAAACAGGGGTGTGACAGCTACGCAAATACCCTCGGATTTGCCCAGAAGCTCACGAAGAGGGGAGTTCCTTGTCATTGGTGATATGTTTATTTTGGAGTTATAAAGAACTTGGCAGCCCTTCAGAAATGTTGGTTTTGAGCCTGGTATTGAAATTTATGCCATGCTTTGGCAACACATTGTGATTATCTGGGAACCTTGGCTGCACTAATTATCCATAAATGACAGCTGGCCACAGCAGAAAACAGTTCAAAGAAATTCAGCCCTGGCATGGCTGATCTAAATGGTATGCCATTTTTCAGGCCTTAAGTTACTGACCTGATCCATTCTTCTGCTTCTCACCCACATGAAACCACACTTTAGCAGCTGGCTTGTAAATACCTAGAAAAGACATCTTCCATATAGTGGAGTCATTTAATGATGAATAATTTAACACACATTTCTGAAGAGTTTTTGGTGTCGCTAAAACTGTCAGGTTTAAAAAGGGGATGCAAATTTGGGGTAATGATCATTCATGTTAATTATAACTGAAATTACCATGCATTCAGGGCTCGCTGGGAGCTAATAAGAAATTCACTCGCATTGTCTTACATGATCACTACAAACCTGAAAGTTGTCTTGTTCTTTGCCCCACCTTGTTGTGGGGAAACTGAGGTTCAGAGATATTCTGAACCTTTCCAAAGAGCTCATATTTATTTAAACCCAAGTCGTCACCATCATACCAGTGGGTCTCAACTTTCATTGTGCAAAAATAAGAATCAGCCAGCGATGCTGATTTTTTTATGAACGTGCTTGGGCCCTGTTTCTTATGATCCTGATGTTGTAAATCTGCCTTAGAGCCCAGAAACCTGCATATTTAAGAAGAATCAACTACCTAGGTCTGCAGGCCATATTTTACCCACAGCACTTCTCGCTGGCTCCCTTGGTCTTGGAAACTTTACAGTTGGTTGAGGTTAAAGAGATGCTGCAATTAGAGAGTCGTCTCAAGGACATAAGAAAACAATGTGGGAGAGACCAAAACCAAAATTATTCCAATCAATTTTAGTTCATGGGAAAATCAAGTCTGTTTGGAAAGATGCAATTCAGCTCAAAAGAATGACCTTTCTGAATAAATCACAAATATTAGATTGTTGATTTTTGAGTTTGTCTTTTGCTTCTTTTTTTCTAAATATGGAGACTTACACTTCTGGTGGAAAGAAAACCTCTTTAGTTAATGCTTTTGGTGACTTGTTCTCCAGTTAATGTAGATTCTATTATATTGCGACTTTTTATTTAGTTTGCCTCTTTTAAATTGCTTTGTGGTATTTGTGTTTCTTAATGCTAGTTTTAAATAACTTCTATGATTGTTTATTTGCATTATATACAGAATGTTACACATCACAATGCCTAATATTCATAAGAATATATAGTACATGCTTTTGATGGTAAATAAAACTCATAAATTATTGTTAATATCTCTTGATACCATCATTTTAAGGCGATTCTGTGTAATTTGGGCCAAGGTCTCTCATCCTCTGCACTATGGAAATTTGAGGTCAGATGGTTCTTTATTGTGGGTATCTGTCCTGTGTATTTTAAGATGTTGAGTAGATCTATGACCTCTACCCACTAGATGCCAGTAGCACCCTTCTCAGAGTCATGACAGCCAAAAAGGTTTCCAGACATTGCCAAATGTTCCCAGGGGCAAAATCACCCCCAAGAACCACTATGCTATATCCTTTTGCATCATATTGCTACCCTTTATTAACATTGTTTCATAGTACTTCAGAATAAAAGGACATTTTTCCAACCGTAAGGGCCCTTAGTCTATCCAGGAACATTGGGTAAGTTTCAGCTACATTTGCATTTATGAAATTGAAACAAATTTGAAATCTTCCACTTTCAGTCTTTAAAAAAGTCCTATGATGACCACTTAAAAGACTAGATCCAGAGAGCCTTAAAATGAGCCACCCACTTATGAGATAAATAGTCACAGAAAAATGCCGGCCTGAAACACACATTTGAGAGTTCAGAGACAGCAAGAGCCACGTGGTATTACTCTGTGGCCCGTGTCATGAGGGTGACAAGGCAACACTGACCTTCGTGTTCATGCCTTCCTGCTCATACAAGGTCTGATGGGTGAGTGTTGGTGTTGTGGATTCATTATTCCTTGGGTTCGATATTATTACATTTATTTTCTTCCCTCACATACAGGCATTTTCTGGCTCACCACAGTCTTTGTTTCAAAAGACTGTTTCTTAGCATTGTATTCAGATCCAGAAGACAGTCTCCCACATTGATACAACATTACATGGCTTCGTTGGTTTCCAACTTCTTATTGAACTCTTGATGTACATAACTCATTTAGTCCCTTCAACGATAAATATTTATTCAGTGGCAATTACCGTATTTTGTTGTGTGGTGCACACGGTTTGTGGCACAAGCTTTCAGGAAAAAATTTTTAGTTTTAATTTTTAAATTCAATTATTTATTTATATTTAGATACTTGCTTTTCGTATTATAAAGGAATTTTAGCATTTATTGTTTAACCTATTGTGGTACAAGAAATTTTATGTAACAAACAATTACAAAACATAAGAATAGGAACAAGGTATTTCAGGTACTACCTATGTATAGTGCACGTCTTCGTTTTACCCTCAAAAATTTGAGCAAAAATTACACGCAGCAACAAATTACGCATGGCACAAATACAGTAAGTGCCAGCTACTGTGTTAGGTGCTGGAACGCCAAGGGAAATAAACCAAACAAGCTTCTTGCCTTCATGGAGCTAGCTAATACATATAAGTCATGCGGCAGGGTCCCAGGACTGGGCATCTGTCACATGGTAGTGGATCCTAAATACACATGTGTAGGGCACTAAGTGACGCTAATCGCTGTATCAGGAGCCAACAAAACTATCGCCAGTGGGTCAAAACCAGGCTGCTGCCTGTTGTGTGTGACCTACAGGAAAGAATGGTTTTCATGTTTTAAATGGTTGGAAACAATCAAAAGAATATAAAAATTACATGAGATTTGAATTTTCGTGTCCAGGAGTAAAGTTTTATTGGAACTTTTGTTTTCATGTGATTTATGGCTGCTTTTGTGCCTCGTTGGCAGAGCTGAGTAGTTGGAACAGGGACCATATGTCCCCCCACCGCAAGCCTAAAATATTTACTATATGTAACTGTCCATAATTTTATTTTGTGAGAAAAGTGCTTACAGAATTCCAATCTTTTTTTAAAGTTTTTATTTATTTATTTATGTATTTATGTATTTATTTATTTATTTATGTTTAGAGAGGGGAAGGGAGGGAGAAAGAGAGGGAACAAAACATCAATGTGTGGTTGCCTCGCGTGCCCCTTGCGTGGGACCTGGCCTGCAACCCAGGCATGTGCCCTGACTGGGAATCAAACTGGCGGCCCTTTGGTTCACAGGCCGGCACTCAGTCCACTGAGCCACAGCAGCCAGGGCCAGGATTCCAATCTTGAAATCTCTCCAGCTCAAATCATTGTTAGTGGTACCTGTAGTGTGAAGCATCACCATAGCACCAGGAAGTAGGGAGATAAGGACCTGATGGGAGGTCGAGACTTACTTTTTTAAGTGTCTGGGAGCATACCCTCATCTAAACGCAATCCCCTTCACCCCACCCACCTCCTTTTCTAATGATCCTTTCTTCTCCTTCTGTATTAATTTCCTATTGTTGATGCAACAAGTTACCAAAAACTTGAAACATCACAATCGAATACCTTACAGTTGTAGAGGCCAGAAGTGTGACAGTGATCTCACTGGGATGAAATCAAAGGCTGTGTTCCTCCTGGAGGGCCTGGGGGAGAACCCGTGCCTTGCCTTTTTTCCCAGCTTTTAGAAGCTGCCTGCATATCTTGGCTCATGGTTCCTTCCTCCAGCTTTAAACCTAGCAGCCTATCAAATCTCTCTCTCTCTCTCTCTCTCTCACCTCTCCTTTTGATGTCACATTTCCTTCTCTGACTCTGCCACCCCAGGCTTCCCTCTTGTAGGGACTCTTGGGATTAGGTTGGACTCATCTGCATAATCCAGAAGAATCTTCCCGTCTCAGGACCCTTTAACTTAATCACATATACGAAGTTCCTTTTGCTAAATTAGGTAACATATTCTAAGGTTTTGGGGATTAGGACTTAGCTGTTTTGGGAGCAGGGGGGTATTATTCTGCCTGCCACATCTTCTATCTGGTAACTCCATGCTCTACTTCTCTCTACCTCTGCAGAGCAAAATGCAGGCTGAAGGGCATCTCTCAAGCTTCTAACCACCAGCCAGGATATTGTAGTAGCTAAAAGCAAAGCCTTTAGATTCGGATTCTAAAGTGTCAGATTCAGGTTCTAGAATGTCAGGTTCGCGTCATTTTTGTTGCTCGGTGAATGAATAAGGATTATGGCCTCGCTACATTTGTTCAGTAAAAGAAAGCAGGACCTGCTTACTCCTGGGTGTCTTAAAGCTAACATTTTTTTTTCAAAAAGTAGTATCTTGACCATTATGACTATCATAGAAATAACCTTATTTCTTGTGGTGGATTTGCATCTCTCTTCGGTGGTAGAGAACTTCTTCAACTTTTTTTTAGGAACAGAAGACTTACTACAACCAAACTGAATGCTGGGGCGCAAACTCAAACCTAAATCTGATCGACCCTTGAGCTCAGTGGTTCTCAATCCTGGCTGCATGGGACAGCGAGTCAGGACACTAAGACATACGAATGCCCAAATGCATGCCTAAAAACTGAATCAGAACCTCTGGGGGATTATTAGCCTAATCTCTTTGTATATATTTGACAATTTTCATAATATAAAGGCAAATATATTTTAAGCACATAAACAGTGTGACCTCTGGGAACTCTTGGAAGAGGCAACTGAAGAGATGTGAAACTTCGTGGATTTGCTCAACGACTCTCCCAACAGCCATCTGTGTAGTCCCACGGTAGCCACATCTGGAGGCCCCATCCTCAGTTGTAGTAACCTGACCAGGAAGACAAAGAGGCAGAGAAACAGGCTTCTAAGTTCCTAATTGTGAACACCCTGATTCAAACCCTATGGTAATTTGGATAGATATTGCGTGAATGTTTTGAGGAGGGCTCTTTAAAAAGATGAATGTTAAAAGATAATGTGGGTTGAAATTAGAAGGGCAAATGCATTAGACCAAGTAACTCGTCGTGAACCAACACTAAATTATCATGTTTTAAAAGCAACATAACTTTGAAGACATAATGTTTTCAGTTATTCCTAGCCATTGTGTTGTGACGTTTACTTGACACTGTACTTGGCTCTGAAATTAGGCCTCTTGATTCTACAAATGTCTATATTGTATTAAGGATAAAAACAAAAATGGAGAACATTGTTTTATGTCATTTATAGTAGTCACTGAAACCTCCTAAGTTTATCCCAAGATAGTCTGAATGAATATGGTTTTAGCCTATGTGTTAATTGTATTAGTTCTATAATTTCTTAATAATGGACTTAATATATCTTGGCTTTGAAAAAACCTGTTGATTTTGCATGTACTTAATCTGAAAAAAAATCCTATTAAAAGCCAGAGTGGTGGAAAAGTAGATTGGAGACTACAAGAGAACTAGGACAGAGGAAAATGCAGAGTGTGTGATATATTCATTACTATTGAGTGGCAAATAGCAAAAGACTATGAGATGGTAGAGGGCTGGTGGATGGGAGGGTGTTGACCTGGAGCAGCCCCTTTAGACTCTTCTGGGTCTATAAGACTCTTTAGGTCTCATTTACTCAAGTTTGTAGGATGTAATGGATTAGGAGATGACTTGTTCCGTTATCCATAATCAAAGTTGTAACTGAGTGATATCATTGTTATTTAATATGCTGCCCATTTGATAATAGGTACCTTTGGAGGCCCCTGTGCAGTTGCTTTTTGTTTATTATTTGATAACCTCTCCTAGGAAAATTGTTTTTTTCAGCCATGGGCTAAGGATGGGTTTAAGAACCAATTGGCCGTGGATACAATTACTACCTCCTTTTTGAAATGATTCTTCCAAGGCCTGACTAATGCAGCTGCCTTGCTTTCAGGAAAGCTACACACTCGTTTCTCTTTCTGGGATTGGACTGTAGCCTTCTATTGAGCCATCAGCGGCTACAAGAACTGGTCTTAGGAAAAAATAACTCCGAACATTCAAGTCATTACAAATAGACCAAGGGTTTTCTCTCTTTTGACTAATAACTCCAAATTTACTAAAGAAGTTTACAAATCTAAGAAGTTAAGAATCATAGGCTGTGATATGTAACAGACTAAGAAGAACTTAAAGCGTCACATGTCACCTTTTATTATGCTATGTAGTCATTTGTAAACTGTTTCAAAAACTGCATATCACTTGATTGCATTTGGAACTGTTTTAGTCGGGAGACGAAAATGAAGGCTCAAGAAAGATGTAAACCAGCCAGGTTCTGTTTTGCCAGATTTGGAAACGTGTTTTATTTATTTACTTATCTTTTAAAACGACGATGATTGCCCTGGTGCTAGTTCCAGAAACCAAAAGGCCAGGCCCATTCCTGTCGGGACGCATGCCCGGGTTGCAGGTTTGGGTGCGTATGGGAGGCAACCAGTCAGTGTTTCTCTCTCACATCAGTGTTTCTCTCCCTCCCTTTCTCCCCCCGCGTCCCCCTCTCTAAAATCAAAAATTAAAATTAAAAAAATTTAAAAATATGATTATCATTTGAAGAATGTCAAAACTTGAATATTTTTCTTCTTTCTCCACAAAACCTAATTCCCTTCCGCCCTTTCTTATCTTGGTGATTAGTGTGCCATCCTCCCAGTTGCTCAAGTTAGAAACTTAAGAGTCATCCTAGGTTATTTCTTTCCCACCCAACCGCTGCATCCAATTTGTCCCCAAGCATCTGTGTGGTCTGAGCATCTCCCTGTCTGTTCAAATTTAAATCACCATCTTACCTAGCCCAGCATCTTTTCTGATTTCTACGTCTTCAACTTGGCCCCTCCCTCAATTCCTATAGAAATTTGTTTCCAATATCCTTTCCTATCTGTAAATCTGAGCATGTTTCTCTCTTACTGGAGGTCACTTTATGGCTAGCCATCACCTATTGAGTAAAATCCAATCTACTATGCAATGTCTGCAGAGAAAGCCCTCCAGGACCTGGCCCTGAATTCTATGTACATGGCTTTGCCTCCTGCTCTTCTCCTTCCAGCCTTGTAATTTCCCAAAACAAATCTGTTCTCTCGAAATCATTTGCCTTGGAAACCACTGTTTTTTTCCGCTGTTGCATTTGCACGGGGAAAAACCTTACTCCTATTATTCAACTTTCAAGTCTCCACTGAAACACCGCCTTCTCTGTGAAATGTTTCTTGATCCCCCAGATGGATGTCAAACGTTTTTCTGCCAGGTACCCCACTGCATTTGGTACTAACTTCTAGTATCACAGTTTCTGTGTGTAATAGATTACATGGGTTCTTTTTACCAAAGTATAACTCTTTAAGGAAAGGGCTGCGTTGTCACTTTGATAGTCCCAAGCCTAGTACTGCTCTTAGCCTGTGTTAGGTGCCTATTCAATTGTGTTTGAATTAATTAACCAGGGGGGTGTAGTAAATAAAAATAAAATGTGCCTTCTAGGGCTTGGTTTATTTCTGTCATAAGCTATGATTCAGAGGTTGGCAAACTTCAGCCCACTGGCCAAATTCAGCTTTCCACCTTTTTTTGTAAGTAAAGTTTTTTTGGAACAGTGCCATACTCATTCATTTATGAGTTGTCTGTGGCTGTTTTCATGCCACAAAGGCAAAATTGAGTAGTTTTGATAGTAGTTTTGACAGAGACCACATGACCTATAAAAACCTGAAATATTTAGTATCTGGTCTTTTATAGAAAGAGATAGCCACCCCCTGCTAAATAAAGATAATTGAGCCCCTTAGAACTCACATTTTTAAATGCTTTTAAATAATAAGTATATAATTCCATTTTGACACCTCAAATAGCTATTGGCTCCCTTAGATACCTAAACTTCACATTTAAAAGTCACTGATTCATCTGGAACTTCCCATTTGGGGCAAAAAGCAATTCACCGATACTGTACATCATGATGCCTTAAGCTTCAAGCGTGTGAGTGAGGGGTGTACCCAAGACCTGAGTCCCCAACTCCTAACTGCCCAAACTTGTGTTTAGTCCAGTTTGTGGGGGAGAGGGAGAGAGAGAGAGAGAGAGGAAGGAAGGAAGGAAGGGAGGGATGGAGGGACGGAG
>PVJD01017144.1:0-18483 GCA_004026545.1 Mormoops blainvillei
ACCCCACCCCCCACCCCGTTCCAGCACACAGCGTGTCTTTCTGTCCCCCTCCCACTGAGACCCACCCTGAGGGCAGGGACCCGACTTCTCCATCACCCCCGCAGGTGCCCCGATCCGAAGTCTCCACCTTCAGTGCCTCCCACCACGTGGCCTACTTCGAGGCCTCGGCCAAACTGCGTCTCAATGTGGATGAGGCCTTCGAGCAGCTGGTGCGGGCTGTCCGGTGAGTGGACCCTCTCTCTTCCTGTCGTCCTTGTCCCCAACCCCTGGGGCCCAAACTCACCATCCTCTTCCCACAGGAAGTACCAGGAACAAGAGCTCCCGCCAAGCCCGCCCAGTGCCCCCAGGAAGAAGGACAGGGGCTGCCCCTGTGTCCTCCTGTAGCCCGGCCGCCAGAAGGACTATCAGCACAAGTTCTAGGGACCAGCTGCCCCTGCCAGGCCTCAGTTTCCCTACCTGGGTCTCCCAGGATACACTACACCCCCACCCATAACTCCTGGCCTGAGGGCCAGTGCCACTGTGTGCCTTCTGCCAACGCCTCCTGTCCCCACCTGAGCCCCTGGTGGGGGCGAGGGGCTCCCGGGCATCCGGGTCACTGCTGTATATAACCCCGCCCCAGAGAAATAAACGTCACTGCCAATGTCAGGAGGTGCTTTTGTGACAGGGAAAAGGGCTAGGGGAGGTAGGTGAACTCGGGGTACACACGCTAGAGCCTTGGCCCACCTAGAACCATCGGATCTAGAACCCTTTGCTTTGTAGGGCAGGGGCCACAGAGAACAAGGTGAGCTAGGCCACTGGACCGCCCCCCCGCACCCGCCGCCCACCCTCAACTTACGCTTCAACAGGGCCATTCCAACCCTTTTCTGTCTCGGCGGGCATTTGTTGGGATGAGCTTTAATGTTTAAAAAAGAACTTTCTTCAGTTACATTCGAGAGCTGCACTGCTCAGTAATGGTAGCCAGAAGCTATGTGTAACACTTTAAGTGAAACAACAAAATTGGTTCCTCAGTCACACTGGCCGCGTTTCAAGAATTCACTCTTCACAGCGGCTAGAAGCTACCCTAATGGACAGGGCACACCTGCGACGTTCCCCCCACCGCAAAGGACGGCTGGGCATTTGAGTTCTAGAAGCTTCCAGACCTTGGAGACAGGCAGCAACTTCTACAAACCCTGCCTGCCCCCCTCCCACCTCCAACATGTATTTTGAAAGGCTTTTTGGCCAGAGGAGAAAGGGACAGGTGGACTGATTGGTGTCTGAACAGCCAGCTGGCAAGTTCTCAGTTCCAGAAAGTTCCCAGTTGGGCTGACGTCTGAGTCTAAACCCTGAATCCAGCTTCAGGCTGGTGTGGACACACCCATCTGAGCCTCTCTCCTGGGAGGGGCTGAGGTGTGGGGTAGAGAAGTTGCCAACACTCTTTGGTTTGGAAGCCTCTGCCCCACATTCAACCCAGAACCCCGGTCCGGTGCTGTTGGCTAAGCCGGAGGGCTGGGACCAGAACTGGAGCCCCCCACTCACATGCCCCCACCCCCAAGCCCATTTGTCGGGTGCCTTTGAACCTACTCAACACGCCAGGCCAGAAACCTCAACCCAGATGTCCCCGAGTGACCTCCACCTGATTGTCACCGATGATCTGCTGCCTCCTACCCCCACATCTAAGTGTCCACAGACTCTCGGCCCCAAAATGCTCCCCTCACACCCACCCAGAACCCATTTCCTGGACCTAGGGTAGAATATAGGCCCCGGCAGCACGCTGCCTGGGTTCAAATCCAGCTCCGCCAACGCAGTCCAGTACCTCTGTCTTCTCACCTGTGAAACGTGGGTGACCACAGAACTACTTCCCAGGGCAGGAAGCCTTGAGGAGCCAATGTGCACACAGGGGATGAGCACAGCGCCTGGGACATACTCAGGGCTCAGGCGCAGTGACCGAGGCCCCAGTGTTCTCCTGCCCCAGAACCATGAATGTCCCTCTGTATTCCAGATGAGAACAACGATTAGCTGAATATCCCTTTCCGGGTTTCATTATCGCAGAATCCTTGGCCCGAGTTCAACCTTCCGCCCTGGGAATAAGCGTGGCTCAGATGTATCGTGCGAGTTCCCTCCCCCTCCCACGGAGCCTCCGCTTGCCAGAGGCCCACCTCTGTGGGCCGGGGAGGGGATGGTAGGGGGCTGTTTCTAGCGCTTTCCAACAAGATCTGAAACCTCCACCTAAGGGCCAGCCAGGGGTGAGGCGCTCCCCTAGCACAAGGTTTTTGAGAGTTCTTTCTGCATTGTCCCACAAGGCCAAGTTCTTGGCCAGGACACCTTGCTTCTAGATGCACTTGGGGGAAGCCGGCGAAAGCTACCGTTTGCCCCAGAAAAAGGCACACACACCAACCCACACGACAACTGGCAGGCCATTTTTGGAAGGTTTGCAGCCACCACCATTCCAGAGCTCACCGGACAACAGCAAGGAGACTGGGATGACCTAGCTGGCGTCTCCCCAGGCACGAGGGTGCGCCCGTGAGGCTCTCTGCTCCCCGCCGTCCCCTGGCGGGCCCTGTCAATGACTGTCTCCCCAGGTTCTGACGTCCCTCTCTCTACCCATCTTTGTCATCCTGTCTCTCAATCCATCTCCTGGACCCTTGACAAGCTTCTTGAAGTCTCCTGCTACGGGCGGCGGGTGCAAAGTGCCAGGTAGTGCTGAACGCGCCAGACACATTTCCTTCAATTTGACCCAAGTCAATTTTAGAGATGACAAGGCTGAGGATGGGAGGCTATTCTCCAACTTGCCTGGTTAGCGCTGGAGCTGGGATTCCACTGGCACAGCCGAATTACGAAGGCCAACCACAAGGCTATTCTAACCCCATCGTCCCACCTTCTGACCTCTCCATCTGCTTTCTATCCCAGAGCTCTGACCTGGGACAATGGTGATCCTGGAGACTTTGGTCCCAACCTGACACCCAGTCCAAGACCTTGAATGTGCCACTCCCCTCTGAGCCTATACTTCAAACATCCCACAGGCCACAGTTCAAGGCCACTGACATGCCATTCTCAAGAGAATACTCTGAAGAGGATTCTAGAAAGTTCACAGTCCACTACTGCCTCTCCCATTATGGTTCTCCAATGTTACTAGCCATTCTGTAACAACGGGGCTGATCATTCTATGGCATGATGATGGTCTAGATAACACGGAAGGTTCTAGAACAATGGGGGTTCGTCCTCAATTTCTCTTGGGGGCCTAGGATGATGACATCCCCCTAAATCTCACTGGTTCTCTACCCACTGACCAGTCATCCTCAGTGCTGACACCAGGATTCCAGAACACCAAGCAAGGGCCCATCTTTGACAACATGTCCAGGGTCTGTAACAGCCTGCTCACTACTTTCTATGTTTTATAGTCTAGAATACTGCCAGATGAATGCCAGGTTTTAGGTTCTTGTTCTAGAACACTGCTCCCCAAACTTGAATATACATTAGAATCCTCCCAGGGGGTTACTAAAAATAAAAAGTGAGTTCTGATTCAGTAGATCTGAGAAAAGACCCCAGTGTCTACACTCCTAGCAGTCCTGGGTCACTGGGAGGCTTGAAAAGTATAAAATCCAGCCTCACCTGTGTGCGCCAGCCTCTAAACTGCCGGTCCACTCGTGATCTTGTAGTTTCAGGGTTCAAGGACACAGAGACCCCTCCCTAGTCTACATTAGGAGCCAAGGGAAAGCTAGTCAACTCCTGACACCCATCACCGCCTGTGCTGGCTTTAAAATACACCGCCCTGGCCGGTGCGGCTCAGTTGGCTGGAGCATTACCCCACAGACCAAAGGGTCGGGGGCTTGACTCCCAGTCAGGGCACATGCCCAGGTTGCAGGTTTGATCCCTGGTTGGGGCGCATACGAGACGCAACCGATCAATGTTTCTCCCTCACATTACTGTTTATCTCTCTCCCCTTTTCTCTCTAGAAGCAATAAAAAAGTGTCCTCAGGTGAGGATAAAATAAAAAGAAAAAAAAACATTAGAAACTCATACTTTTCCCCTTGCCAAGTGGAGCTCAACTCCCTCTCCCAGCACGTGCCCTGGGCTGCTACACAACTCTCCTCTAATGAACAGGTGGCAGAAGCAAGTGTGTGATGACATAAAAGTCTCAGGACTCCTTGCTCTCTCCCTTGGATCACCTGCTCTGGGCGAAGCCAGCAGCCATGTCACGAAGACACTCAAGCTGCCCTATGGGCGAGGTCCGCATGGCAAAGAACTGAGACCTCCTCCAACCAAGAGCCACGCGAGTGGGCCACCTTAAAAGCAGATCCTGAGCCCTAGCTGGTATGGCTCAGTGGATTGAACACCAGCCTGTGAACCAAAGGGTCGCTGGTTCGATTCCCGGTCTGGGCACTTGCCTGGGTTGTGGGCCAGGTCCCCAGTTGGGGCACGTGAGAGACGACCACACATTGATGTTTCTCTCCCTCTCTTTCTCCCTCCCCTTCCCTCTGTCTAAAAGTGAAAATGAATAGAATCTTGAAACAAGCAAACAAAAAAGCTGATCCTGAAAGTGCAGTCGAATCCTTGATGACAGCCAATGTCCTGACGGACCCGAGGCCAGCCCTACCCAGCTAACCCGGTCCCCAACTCCTGACCCTCAGAGACCATACAGTGATAAATGTTTCTTAAGTTACTAAATTTTGGGGCGGGTTCTTTGTTACACAGCTAGACCTCACGGATGCAATGTCCCCAGCCCAACCACCTCCCAGGGCTCCAGAAAAGCCACACTGCAGTTCCAGACCCTCTCTGCCCGTGAAGCCCCCCTCTCCACCAGGGCCACCAGACGCCGCAGGACAGAGCCACTCCAGCCTGCTGATAAAGTGTTTGCCGTTGGGTTTTCGTTTGGCTGGTTGTGTGTACACAGTGTATACAAGTTGAGTTGTACAGAAGCCCAAGAAAGAGCAAGAGACAACGGGTGGTGGGGAGGTGGGAGCAGAGGGGTTAGAGAGAGGGAAGGGGGAGGGAGAGACCGATAAAAAATAGAACCACATCCAGACGACAACGGGATGGGGGTGGGGGGTGGCGTGTTGGATGGGGGGAGACACAGACAAATCGCAGTAGAAAAGGAGTGGGAGGGGCCAAGGGAGGGGACCCTTCTCCCCCCTCCACTTCCCCAGCCCCCCACCCCAGGTATGTACAATAAATAAGATTAAAAATAATTAACAAGATGCGTTTTCCCCTTCCCATCGGACACCGAATGCCCTGAGAAGGGAATGGCCTTTAGCAAAGATCTTGGCCTGTAAGGGGGACTTGGGGGTGAGGGGTCCCCCAGCTCTCTAAAGCCACCCCACCCCCCTCAACCATACATAGACTTTTCCTATACATTATGTACAAGGTGGAGGGGGTGGGGGCTATGGCCGTGGAGGGGGGAGTGGGCCAAGGGGGAGAGGGAAACCGTTACTAAATAGACATTTATACATATATATAAATAATTTCTCTGTACACCGGACAGTGGGAGGAACAGGGAGAGAGTGGAGAGGGCTTGGGAGAGGGGTGAGTCAAACTCTGAACCCTGCCCTGTGGGGGCAGCTCGGACACACCCTGACCAGTGACCCCCCCTTCCCTGGCAGCGGGGCCTGGGGGGTAGCGCCTAAGGACACAGTTCTGTCCTAATTCTTGGTTCCCGTTGGAGGTGTGCCCCCCAGGCCGGGGTGGGTCACCCACAGCGGCTGTGGGCCTGTGCTTGGGCCAGCAGGTCACTGAAGGAGTCGAAGAGCTGTTCCAGCCACGGCTGGTTCCGCATGCACTGCTGGACCACCTCCTCCTGGCCGAGGTCCTCAGCACCGCCCTCGATGGCCAGGGTCTGCAGGGGTTTAAACGTGCAGCAATGGCAGGCGGCCACCAGGGCCTGGGCTGGGAGGGGGCAGGGGACCTGGGGGTTAATGTCCCAGGGAGAGGCAGTCTGGGAGCTGGACCCCTGGGTCTGGGGGAGGAGGGGCTGACCAGGCAGTGGGGTCGCGGACCCCTGGGTCCATGGAACGGCCCATGGGGGGTGGACCCCGGGCGCCACCCGCTGTGGATGGACTCACCTGGTCCCGGCAGCGCAGGAAGGTGTGGTACTTATAGTGGTGGAGTGAGTGATAGAGCGTGTAGTATCCTGACTTGTCCAGCTCAACCTTGAACTCCTGGGCAGACGGGGTGGAGAGGCCTCAGCATCCCGCCTAGGCCTGGGCAGCCCCTCTCCCTGCTCCCATCCCCGCCCGCCCCTCCCCCGGTCCCACCTGGGCCCGGACCACGCTCCTCTTGAGTTTGCTGAGCGTCTTGCGGTTGTAGGGTTCCCCGGCCGGCCGCAGCCGCACGGCGCCCTCTTCGGGGGAGCCCTCCCCGCTCTGCTCCACTTGCAACTGCGGGAACGTGTGCAGGGCGTCCTGTGGGAGGAGGATGGATCAGCGGGGACACCTCACACCCCACACACCCACACGCCCCACACCTGCCACCCAGTTCTCAGGTTCCCTGAGTCGCCAGATGCCTCAGTTTCCCCAGGCGGTAGATCGGGAGAGACAACTGGGAGTCTTGCTCTCTTCAAAGGACAAAGGAGTCTAGGCCTGCCTGGTGACCGTTGTGTGCTCTGTGGCCCGGCCCAGGATTCTCAAGACACCTGATTTCCACCCAGAATTCTCAAGAGCTGCCTGAATATCCTACTCAAAATTCTAAGAGTTGGCCTAAAATCCAGGATTCCCGGCGCCAGGCTCACGCTCCATCCTGTGGCCATCAGACCTGTCCTAATACCGGTACACTTTGGAGACACCGAGGGTTCAAGCCCAGACCACAGGCTGCAATAAAGCGAGTCACAAAACTTGGGGTTTCCGGGTGCACGTGAAAGTAATGTTTACGCTACCCTACAGCCTAGTTAGTGTGAAATAACATTCTTTCTAAAAAGAAAATGTACATACCTTCGTGAAAAAACACTTTATTGCTAAAAAATGCTGACCATCATCTGAGCCTTTGCAAGTTATAAGCTTTTTTGCTGGTGGAGGGTCTTACCTTCAATTGGTAAAAAAAATGTAAGTGTATCTGTGAATTACAGTAAGATGAGGTATGCCTGTATTCCATAACAGCTCTCCTTTTTTTTAAACAGTAGATTGCTTAACCCTAGCATGGCATCCTACCCACTCTTCTCAGAGCCAGGCTAACAGTCACTTCCGGAATTTTCCGAGTCCTAACATCCCACCCAGGGTTCTAGAACCAGATTAACACATTAGCCCCTATTTTCTGCGGCAAACTAACATACCACCAAGAATTTTCAGAGCCAGCCTAAAACCCATGCAAGAATTCGTAGGACCAGGCTAACATCGCCCCAGAATTTTCAGCGTGGGCTAACATTCTATCCCAGGAATCTGAGTCACCCTAACATTCTATCCCCAAATTCTCAGCGTGACGTGAACATCCCCATCAGAATTCTCAGCTCGCCCTGGCTGGTGTGGCTCAATGGATTGAGTGCCGGCTTCCGAACCAAGGGGTCGCCAGTTCAATTCCTAGTCAGGGCACATGCCTGGGTGGCGGGGCCAGGTCCCCGGTTGGGGGTATGGGAGAGGAAACTACACACTGATGTTTCGCTCCCTCCCTCCCTTCTCCTCTCTCTAAAAATAAATAAATAAAACCTTAAAAAAAAAAAAGACTTCTCAGATACCAGGTTTACACTCTACTCTAGAATTCCCTGAGCCACGCTGATACTCCATCCCAGAATCCTAGGCCACTCCAGAGGGAAATTATGTGGATGACTCATTACTGAGACCTAAGATTCTCTCTAAGAACCTGCGTTATGTCCTCAGAGCAGCCATCAGGATCCGAGCGAGTCCTTGGAGCTGACCACAGTCTACCTCGTCCCCAAACTTGCGCTCCACACCCACACTCTGCTGGGCCTTCCCAAAGGTCAGTCCCAGACTTTCACGACCCCTCCACACCATCCCAGTTCCCCTCCCACTGGGCCTGTAAGGCAACGGGGAAACCGAGACAGCCCCTCCTGACAGCCCTGCTCTCAACTTTTCTCCTGGCCAAGCCCTACCCTTCCAATGATTGCCCCCTCCACGTGTTCTGGGGACCACTGCAGTGGTCGACACGTCCACCTGTCCTCCATGCCTGATGTCTGGGCCCCAGACACGTCCTGCCCAGGTCCCCCAAGCACCTGCAGGGCCGGGCTCAGCGACAGCCGCTTCAGGACTTTCTTCTTGTGCTCATTCAGGAGGCCGTCGATCTTCCGCATGGGTGGGAGATATAGCTCATCTGAGAGGCGAGGATGGAGTGTGAGAAGAGCCGCAGCTGCACAACGCGTGGGGGCAACGGAGGGGCTGGGCGTCTGGGTCCCCAGCTCCCTCCCTGCAGGCTGCAGCTCACCATGCGTGTCCTCCAGGGCCTGGATCATGTCTGGATCCAGGGCTGTGCTCACCAGCATCTCCACGTAGCTCCGGTACATCTCCCTCATCGCCCGCGTCTTCAGCAGCCGCCCGGGCACTGCCCGCTCTGGGGGAAAAGCATGAGATATGACCTCATTATTCCAACGGGTTCTGATGCTACCTCTGTGGCGGGCAGTATTTTTTTTTTCTCCAAACACTGACTTGTTGTCCCATTTATGTATGCATTCAATGTTTGATTCTCATATGTGCCCCGACCCAGGATTGAAACCACAACATTGGTGTTATCGGGACTATGCTCTCACCAACTGAGCTACCTGGCTAGGGAGTGGCAGATGGTGTTCTAAGCACCAGGGACCAGGACAGTGACCCCTGCTCTCGGGGAGGCCCAAGCCCAGGCTGGGGAGGACTGACAGGAGCCAGTGCCACGTGCTCTCAGGGCGGAATCACAGGCACCGTGACCAGCTGAGCCTGGCGAGTCAGGGAAGGGTTTTTCCAGGTCACCCGAGAGCAGAGTCCGGAGTGATAGGAAACAGCATTCCAGGCCGGTAAACTTCATGTCTGACTAGCTCCACGGAGCTTCAACAAAGTCTAAAGAAGCAGCATAGTTGGTTTTGGAACCGGTGAATCAAGTCAGAGAGATCGGATCACAAAGGGCAAGATGGAAGGAGATAGGAGCAGACTGCGCATTATCGGTGCAAGCCAGACCATGCAGGGCCACGTGGACAGGGCAAGGGCTTTTCCTGGGGGGTACTGGGAAGCCATGGGAGAGCTGTGAGCAGGGGAGGGGTCAGAGTAAGTGTAGAAAAGACCCCTCTGAGGCCACATGGGGGACAGGTTGGAGGAGTGAGAGCAGAGGTTAGGGCAACAGACCAGGTGAGGGAAGAAGAAGCTGGAGCAAGATAGTAGGGTTAGATTATAGCGACGGACCAGGGCAGGGGGCGGAGGCAGGAGGGCCAGGGCTGTGAGAAAGAGTAGAGGGGGATGGGCAGTCAAGGCAGGACGGGAAGGGCTGGGGGCTTCTCAGATGTGGAGGTGGGGAAGCAAAACATGGTGCCCGGAGGGTCTGGCCTGGTGACTGGGCAGCCAGAGGGACTGTCCCTGAGATAGGGAATCTCGGACCAGGAGCTCAGTGGGAGCTGGAGGGAAGGAGTATCGGGGAGGCCTGGAGGGTGTCCAGGGGGAGAAACAAACTTGTGGTTCACTGGAAATCTGTGGGAGCCTGCCAGGTGACAGGTGGGGAATGAGAAGCAGCAAGAAGGGACACTGACGAGAAACCTTAGAGGGAGTGTCAGTCAGGGCAAAAAGCAGCAAAGCCATGAGAAGGCCCCCGAATTCCCCTACGGAGGAAGCATGAGAAATGTCCACTTGATATCCACACTGAGGGTCCCTGGTGACAGCTGTTTCAAGAGTTTGGAGTGACCACTTGGCAGTGGGGGTCAGGCCCCATCAGGCCTCACCAAACCCATCTATGGATCCCGTCTTGCTCAGGGTAACATCCTGTCAGTGGAGCGACAGAGCCCCGGGTCCCTTGTCCCTCTAAGACCCAGTCCTGTTCCTTCTCTGCCCTCGCTTTCCACCCTGTCCTCCTACTTGCTTCAGCCACTGGCCTCCTTCCGGATCCCCAGACACGCCCAGCCTGGAATGTCCTCTCCCCCAAGTCACAAGACCCAGCTGCGTTGAGATTTCTGCTCCAACGTCATTTCCAGACGCCTTCCCCAACTCTCGCCCCTTCCCGAAAATATCACCCCGTCTGCCGCCGGGGTCCTCTTTACAACATTTATTTATTTACTTTTAACTGCCTTAAGTCTCCCCAGCCTTATACCAATGATTTTTTAATGTCGTTTTGTACTCTATTACATAACATATTTATCTGATTGACTCCCGGCCGGACTGTGAGCTGCCAGAAGGACCGGTAGTTTTGTCTGTTCGGTTCACAGCTGGAAGGTCAGTTATGGCACACACGAGGTGCTCAATAAACCCCTGCAGAAAGGGGCTGAGGAAGCTGGATGGGCGTGGACCAAAGGAATAGGAGAAAAGACATCACTGCAGCCTCTTTCTAGAACTTTCACTGGGAATACAAGAAAGACAGCGTCAGCTTCCAGGACACAGAGGGTGGCCGGTCCTGAACAAGTGAGAGAGTTGGTTCTGAGGCCTCGTGGGCTGGGCAGAACCTTCGGGGTATCCAGATGTGGGTCAGGCTCATCCTCCCCAAGGAGGGGCCCCAGGTGAGGGAAGACAGACCCAGACCCAGAGAAAGAGACTGACCCTTGGAAGGGGAGCTGTTCCCCTAACAGTACAGAGTTCAGTTCCCCCTTTTCCCAGGCTCAGGAAATCCAGGTTATCTAGGTACACTCCCAGCAGCCTTAGCCAAACACTGGAAACAACCCAAACGTCCATCAACTGATGCGCAGACAAATAGAACATGGTAGATCCACACAACAAAATATTACGTGGCCATAACAAGGAATGAAGCACCAACATATGGGTGAACCTCGGAAACATTAGTCTCAATGAAAGAAGCCAGACACACAAGGCCATGTATTGTATGACTCCACTTACATAAAAAAATGTCCGGAAGAGGCAAATCTACAGAGACAGTGCAGTGCTGGTTGCTTAGGGCTGGGGGGAGGGAAGGGGAGTGACGGCCAAAGGGCGCAGGGTTTCTTTCTGGGGTGATGTCAATGTTCTAAAATTGATTGTCAAGATGAATAACTCTACGACTATACTAAAAGCCAATGAATCATGCGTTTTAAATAGGTGAACTAGCCCTGACTGGGGTGGCTTAGTGGGTTGGGAGTTGTCCTGCAAAGCAAACGGTCACCGGTTCAATTCCCGGTCAGGGCACATGCCTGGGTTGTGGGCCAGGTCCCCAGCTGAGCCATCCAGCCCCAGCTGGAGGCACACTACTGACTGATCTTTCTCTCTCTTTCTCCCTGCCTTCCCCACTCTCTAAAAACAAATACATAAAACCTTTAAAAGTAAATAAATATATGGCTAAACAACATGATCTGTGAGTTAGATGTATAAACTTGTTTGAGGGGAAAAAATAAATTTGAGGGCCAGAGAAAGAAAGACCTGCATATCTAGGGCTCTGGTAAACTTCCTCCCTTGCTGCATCTTCCAGTCCCAGCTTCAACTGCTTCTGCCTGGCTTGACTGAGCTCAGCTGGACCAATTTAAAAAAAACCACACTTCCCCGGCTCCCTTGCAGCTAGCGGTGGCCCTGTGACTTGTTACAGCCAATGGGATATGAGAAGATAGGATGTGGGCCGTGCCCACACAAATCAGTCACTTAAGAGGAAGGTGGAGCCATTGCCCCCATCCTTGTGTTCACTCCTACCAGCAGGGCTGCTGGGCAGACTTTGACCATGTGGTGAAGACCTAGAAAACCTTTAGAGGAGCCTTTTATTTCCCACGACCCTCCCACCTGCATCAGGAGTTTGATGGAAAGACAATTCTATCTGTCATTTGACTAGCTGTGTGTTTAGTCTCTGTTAGAATGGCTACCCTTGCACTCCACCCAAAAGAGTGTGACCTCAAATAAGTCTGGTCACCTCCCAGCGCCTCAGTTTTCTCATCTTTAAAAGCCGAGAACAATTCCACAGCACCTACGCCTCACAGGATTTATGTAAAGATAAAATGAGCCACGTGTACAATGCTTAAAATGATGCCTAGCTATTATATTTATTTTACATATGTATACACATGTTGTTGATACTATCACCCAAAACCAGACATCCTTCTAAGCAACACAGCTCACATCTGATACCTACTACAGGCAAATACCCTCATCTGTGCTCTCTCTGTTGTTAAGCTAATTTACAGGTGAGGTCCCTAAGGCACAAAGAGACGATGCGTCTTTTCGGGAGCCACAGGGGACATCACTATCTCTGGGCCTCTAGGATCAACGCTGGTCTCCCTCAGCCCTCAGAACTTGCTTATTCTGCGACAAAACAGTGCAGCCTTGAAGGATGGAGCCTGGGGTTCGGCAGGCTGCATTCCGGCTCGGGTGGGACGGTGTTACGCACTTGGTGCCTCAGTTTCCTCATCTGTATATGAGGGTAACAGCAGTATCTTCCTCTAGGACTGCCGTGAAAACTATGCAAGTCAATATGGGCAAAGATTTCAGAAGACAAGCCTGCTGTGAAGTTAGCTGCCACACAGTTGTTAGCCATCGCTGGTATTTTTCATTCACTTATTACCGTGACTGTCTCTTACCGACGCTATCTGGAGGTCTCTGGACAGCCCTCACCCGTGCCTCCTTCTGAAGGCTTGGGCGTCACCTCCCCGAGCCTCCCCACCAGCCTCGTGGCTGCCAAGGGCCTCACCATCCTCGCTGGGCGCTCCGGGGGATGACTCGGAGTCCGAGGAGCTGCCCGGCGGGCCCCCGCTCGCTGAGGCATTGCCCGCCACCTCCTTCAGCCACTTCTTCCTCTTCTTGGGGGGCGGCTCAGCCTTTACCTTGGTGGGTCGGGCCTTGGGCAGCCGGGAGGTGGCGGGCTGCCCCGTGGTGAGGCTCCGCTCTGGCCGTGTCTGCCGCCCGCCTGGGCCCCGCTCCCCGCGCAGTGGCCGCTCCCCACGTGTCACCCGCTCCTTCTCCTTTTCCTTCTCCACAGGTCGAGGTGGGGACGGCTTCTCAGCGGCAGGGGGCTCAGGCACGGCCGTGTCGGGCATCTGCTCTGGGGGCTTCTCAGGTGTTGTCTTGTCAGGGGTTTCAGGCTTAGGAGGCGGTGCCGGGGCCTTGGGGGGAGGTGCGGAGCTGCCCCCCGCAGAGACGGGGCCCTTAGCCTGCCCGGAGCGTCTGGAAGGAAGCACAGAAGGGACTGCGGTCAGCAGTCCCCAAGAAACCCAAACTCTCCTCCTTGGGATTCCCCTGCCTTAGCCCACAGCTCTAAGCAGGGACCCATCTTCCCACTGCAAGGAAACAGATGAAGTGCTGTTTCCTCTCTCTCTGGGTCTCTGTCCCCTCCCCGTGACTCTCTTTCTTCCGTTGCACAGTCCATCCCCTTGCCTGTCAGCTCTGCCCCCACCCCCGTCCCCCAGGCCCCATGGTACCTGACAGGCGCTGGGGGCCGGTGCCAGGGTTTCCGAGCACAGACCCTCACGTAATCCTTCTTGTTGACGTTTTCCAGAAACTTTACATAAAGGCGCTGGTACCGGTTTTTCGCGTCCCCAAAGTACCCCAAATACTATGGAGGAAAGAGGCACAATGGGAATTAACGGGAATTCCTTCACCCACCCCATCCAGGCAGCCCGACACCCAAGGTTCCCACCCTGCCCCGGGCCACCACAGCAGCCAGACACCCCACCCGGGGCCCCAAGTCCTCGCTGCCCTCTGTAGGCTTACGTTACTAGTGGCGCAGAACTGCCGCTGCCCATCCTTGATCTCCGGGGTGAATTTCTGCAGCAGGGCCTTCTGGACACGCCAGATGGGTGGGGGCTCGCGGCCAGTCTGCAACGCCAGCTGGGGTGGAGGGGTGCACAGTGAGGCTGGCAGGGTCAGCCCCCATTCCTACACTATGCCCCCCAATTCTTGGCCCTCTGACCGCCCGCAATACCCACCCCTAGAGAAAAGGCATCATGGTCAACAAAGACCAAAAAAACATCCGATGATAGATATCTTTTGGCCTCGTGATGTTCTCAGCCCTGGGGACGCAGCTGGAGCGTGGCCCTGTCCGACGGCTTATCCAATACTCTCTCTATCCAGCCATTCATTCTTGTGTTACAAGGGCTCAGTCATTATAGCCTGACGGTCTGATGGTACAAACCTCCTGCCTGACTCAATGTAATGACAAAACCCGAGCTCCTGCCCACCATTTTCTAGACACCACGTTGGGCCCTGGCGTACAGAAGTCAATGAGACTGACAAAGCCTTTCACGGGGTCTTCGTTACAGAGGTAACCAGACAGCCACGGAAATAAACAAAGCAGGGCGAGGTTGCGGTTGTGCCAAGAACAGGCAGGTGCCAGGTTACCTGAGACCATTTATTTCATCAGCCTATCCCGCAACAGGGCAGGACACAGCAGTAGAAAGGCTCTCCCATCTCCACCCCCGGGGTACCTTCAGACCCTCATCCACACGCTGAGGCTGGAGTGTCCCTAATTGGGCACTGGAACCAATGGATGTGAGTCCGACTCGGCATCTGATCTTGGGGAATGAGGGCGACAGCAAGGAATGCAGACACCGGCACGCGCGCGCGCGCACACACACAATAACAGCACGTGTAATAAATGTGTTAATGGTGGTTGCCCATGAAGCCTGGAAGTAGGACCCTGAACTCAATCTGAATCCAAGAATGCTTCCTGGAAGAGGTGACACTGAAAGGAATCCTGGAAGGACGTGCCCCCTTCAATGAAGGGAGCGAGTGGTGAGCAGGGACTGCCGGGGAAGTATGTGACAACAGTGGCTCTAGAAAAGAGCAACAGGCAGGTACAGATAAGTACGTAAAGAATAAGAACAGAGCGGGAAACGTGCACTAAACGCTGTGATAACGTGGCGAGGAAGAGGGGGCAGTCCCTGCATTCGAAGACTCCACAGTCACGGGATACGACAGCATGCAGGTGGTGACTCCAATTGATTGATCGTGGCTGGCCTGAGCCCCAGCAGGAAGGAGTGCTGGGATCGATTAATAATGCCTGCCACTGGCAGCAGCTGCAATGCTAAAGGCTGCGTGCCCGGAACTGGCTATCGACTCCTGGGTTTGGGTCAGCTGCTCTCACACCCACAATTTTTCATGTCCCTCAGATGAACCAGGGGAACACAAAGAAAGGGTGACAATGGTCTGATGAAAATGAGGTCAGGAGAGCTCTGGCCTGATGAAAATGAGCTCTATGAGAAGAGCTCATACAAGAGTGAGGCAGCATGAGACAGGGACGCAGGCTTCCCAACTTAAAGTGCTTTCCTATAGGAGAGCACGGCCCCAGCCTTTCCTCCTGGCTCTCCAGGGAGCCAGGCCAGAGGCCCAAGGACTGAAAAGCCCATTTATACCTCCTGCTCTGCTCCAAAGCCTTCCCGGGCCTCCAATGCAGATTCCGTAGGCTGGCACAGAGAGCCTTTGCCTCGGCGGCTTCCACTCCCTTCACCTGCCCCTGCCCACATGCCATGCAGATCCCTCAGAGCTCAGCGGCCAAGCCCCAGGCTTCCTGAACTCCAGGCTTTTGCATATGAAGAGTCCCCCACCAGGGCGGTCTTTTCCCTCTCAATGTGATTATGATGTGCGCTGTTTTGGTTCTCAGAAGGTAGCCAGGATTGCTCTGGTTTGAGGAATCCATCGGTGCAACCCCTGGCCCCGCCCCCGCACCAGCCAGAGGAAACCACCCCTTCCTCTGTCTCTTCCCACTGCCTATCTGCCTTCCCTAACCAGCCAGCTGATTCTCTAGCTCAATGCAAGTCCGTGGGCTCACCACATCCCACTTGAACTTGGCGTCTTCCCCCAGGTCACTTTTCCTCCCAGGATTGTCAGCACACCACCCAGTCACTGGACCCTGTCGCCTGGCAATCATCCTTGCCGGCCCCTCAGCCAGCGCCAGTTAGTCCCAAAGCCATGGGGTTTCCTGCCTCTCCTCCTGTCAGTATCACCAACCATGCCCACTTCCACTTATTAGGAAGCTGCCCCGCCCACAGCTCCCAAATGCTGAGCTGGACCAATCAGATTCTTTTCTGGGAGTTTGAACTGTGACAAGCTGAGACAAAGGCAATAAACAGCAGGATGTGAGTAAGCTAGAAGCACTGAGCCTGGTGTTAAGGAGAAAGCTGCAGGGTCAACTAACGGGGAGCCACTGTCACAGAACTGATGCAGCGGACTGACTCCTCAGGCCTGGACGCCTCCCCGGCACCTCCCTGCAGACTAGGGGACCTAGCAGAGGCTGAGCGACCCAGAGCAGATTCTCCCATTCACTGATCCTAGCCTCAGTGCTCACTGTCCAGCCACTCAGCCTTTTGTATCCTTGTAAAAACAAGCACTCTGTTCTCTCCATCACCACAGGACCTTTGCACAGACTGCTCTCTCTGGCTGGAGTGGTCTCCCCGCACTTCTCTCTGTTCAGCAAACATGTCAAGAGCTTACAGCGTGCTAAATCTTCAACGCCCCCAAGAACTAAGAGTTAATACGATCATGCCCTTATGACAGATGAAGCAGAGAGGGGGTCAACCCCCTCCACTCTCTAGTTCGGCAGCTCCTCCCCCACATGGCTCTTGAGCCTCTGAAATGCAGCTGATCCCAACGTCCCATGAGTGTAAAATACAAAATACACACTGCATTTCAAAGACTTGGTATTAAAAAAAAAACCCATAAAACATCAAGTTTTTCTGTATTAATTACATGCTGAAATGTTACTTTAGATATGCTGGGCTAAAGAAAATCCATTCCTGTGGCTAATCGCATCCATCTTTCAACTTTTTAAAAATGTAGGTTTGTTTTTTTTTTTGCCTGTGGCTCCAAGAAAGTTTCAAAGATGTGTATGACTTATGATATTTTGATGGGGCTTACTGTTCTAGGAAAAAATTATGGCCCAAGGCCCATTTTCATAGATCTCAGAGCTGAGAATGGTTTCTGCATTTTCTAAAAAATTGTAACGCTGGCTGGTGTGGCTCAGCTGGTTGGCCTATCGTCCCATAGACTGAAAGGTCATGGGTTTGATCCCCAGTCGTGCATGTATGAGCAGGCAGCCAATTGTTTCTCTAGCACATTGATGGTTCCCTCTCTCTCTCTCTCTCTCTCTCTCTCTCTCTCTCTCTCTCTAAAAGCAATGAAAATACGTACTTGGGTGAGGATTTTAAAAAAAAATTGTACAGAAGAAAAAATAAAGAATATGACAGCCCTGGCTGGCATGGCTCGGTGGACTGAGTGGCGACCTGTGAACCAAAAGGTCGCCGGTTCAATTCCCAGTCAGGGCACATGCCTCGCTGGGGGCATGCGAGAGGAAACCTACCGACAATGCTCTCACACATCGATGTTTCTCTCTCCCTGTCTCCCTCCCTTCTGCTCCCTCTAAAAATAAACAAAATCCTTAAAAAACATTTTAAAAAAGCAAGAGTATGTGACGGAGACCCTAAGTGGTCTGCAAAGCCAAAAATATTTGTTATCTGGCCTCCAGGAAAAGCTGGTCACAATCTGCCCCAGGGATTTGCCTGAGATCACCAAGATGAATGCCGGAACTAAAGCTTACAGGACACTTCAGTGTACCACCCGCAGTCAGAACGCAGGACAAGCACTAATGCCCGAGTCCTCACACTGCATGATCAGACCGTTTTACAGACGAGGAAACTGAGGCGCAGGAAGGTTCAACAGTAGTCTAACCCAGAAGTGGCAGAGATTCGCGCCAGGCAGGGTATCGCCAAAGCTGGGTTCTCAACAACCGTGCCGTCAGCCTGCCCCAACTCCAGGCACATGAAAGAGTCCCCAACGTGGTACTGGTGGCTCAGCCCTGGGGCTGTGTGTCCCCCCGCTATAACTCACACCCGTGTTGTATTTTAAGCGTCTTGAGTCCTTGCCCGGTCCCCTCCCCTGCCCGATGCCACTTGGAGGGTGGTATCAGGCGGCCGTGGCTCCAATCCCGCTCGGCACTCGCCAGCCAAATGACTCCCTCTCTCTGATCGTGAACTTCTTCATCTGGAATTTGGGAGTCACAGTCCCCGTCCAGAACTTGGTTCATTTGGCCCAGAGCTAGATGCCCAGCAGCACTGGCCGCTGTCACTGTCAGTGTCTGATACAGTCACACAGGAAATGACTGAATCTGGGGCGGACAGCACGAGTTCCCAGGGAGCAGCTGAGCTGCGCGCCGGTCCCAGCTGTGACAGCCTGGGGACGCTGCTTTACCTCTGAGCCTCAGTTTCCTTCCCTGTAAAATGGGGACAGTCATCCCTATAAAGGAAGGTGATCACAAAGGTAAAACTTGAAGACAGTCTTGCACCGTATTTTGCTGCATGTAACGCACGCTGTTGCCCAACTTCTTGAGGAAAAAACAAG
The DNA here is from genome assembly GCA_004026545.1 of Mormoops blainvillei. Taxonomy (NCBI): domain Eukaryota; kingdom Metazoa; phylum Chordata; class Mammalia; order Chiroptera; family Mormoopidae; genus Mormoops; species Mormoops blainvillei. Next base: position 18,327 of record PVJD01017144.1, read on the forward strand.
GATGCGCATTATACGTGAGCATTTAACCCTGTGTATATCGCGCACAGAACGTGTGTACACATCATACACGGAAGCGCATAACACGCGTGAAAACACATGGTACTTGATCCTACTGAACGGTACATTTAGAGATGGTTAAAAAGATCAACTTCATGGC
>PVJD01017145.1:0-18478 GCA_004026545.1 Mormoops blainvillei
TTTATAAAGCCTCTAGTATGTGTTTAACACTATACTAAGTTAGAAATCCAAAGTATAAAAATACTAATAATACCAACTGAGCACTATTCTGACTACTCTGTGCAAGGACCTGTGATAAGCTTATTGCATTAATTATCTCCTTTTATTTTCTTAGCAACTCTATAAATTAGGATGAATTATTATTTTGATTTAAAAAATGAAAAACCTGAGGCATAAGAAATTAAATTTTTCTAAGGTCATACAACTAGTAAGTAGCAGAGGCTGATTCAAACTCTGCCAGTCTTGACTTTAGAGCTTCAATTATAATTTACTATATTCTTTTACCTCTAGTACTAAAGGCAATAAGATCAGAGAAATGGAAGTAGAGGCCCACCCAGCAGAATATAACTAAGTGGAAAATCATGAAGAACAGGTAGATATTATTTTGAGATATTCAGAATAGACCCCATTTCTTACTTTTATGGAAATGAAAGGATTTATTGGCAGTCACTGACCCCCTCAGATTTACTTTTGTGACCTGCATTGATTTATCTGTATGAACTATCATGCTCAGTGATTTTAAGAGAGGTGGCAGACTGGACTAGGATGAAATGATCTTATTGCTTTTATTTTGTTTTTCATCTCTCCATGTGCTGACATCTAATGCAAAGGTGGTTTCTTTCCAATTACCTATTTCCTGTCCTGCTACACAGAAGCCAATGATAAACTTGGATTATAATGTATTATCTTGATCCAGCTCCACAGACAGTTTCCAAATACCAATGCATTATTTTTCCTCTCACGTCTATTGTTTACTTTGTCTTCCTACTATCACAACACTGATGTGGTTCTTTTTATCATATCTGACCCTTTAATGTTCCTTAACAAGTATTCCTACCTATAGTCTATATCTTCCTTTCTTCTCCTCCGATCTTATCTACATGCCATTGATAATCATTTCTAAAACACTCTTCCTGTCATGTTATTTTCAAATATACAATATTTCTGTGTATAATTATATTTATAGCATTAAACTTTTAAGTTCTAAAATTTCAGTTAAGGAACTATCAAATATTTATACAAATATATGTGTATATACACACACACACATATACACATACACACACACAGTCTCTGGCACACATTGTTGCATTTCTGCGTCTGTGATAAAATTATTCCTCTCTAATTATGACATCTCCTATGATACTTTCTGTCTAAAATTCTATCCCTCTCAAAGACAAAAATTTCAAGTGACACAACTCAGGACTCATAAAGATGGAAATACTACCTTCCCCATGACCCAATACCACAGCTTTTAGCTCCCTATTTAGAACCCTTACAGTGTTTCCTGGTTTTTAAAAAAGTCATAGATAACCCTTCCTCTTCTTTCAAGGAACATGTATAAAAGACACATGCACAAAGACAATAGTGGGGGATTGAATATGAGAGGTGAGGGCGGGGGGGAATAATGGGGGAAAATAAGGACAGCTGTAGCTACACAACAATAAAAAATGTTAAGAGGACAATTCTCGTGTTAAATGTTTTTACCATGAAATAAACAAATGAACCAAACCACTAAAAACATAAGGAAATTTTTGGAGGTGATAGATATGTTTAGTACCTTGATGATAGTGATGATATCATGAGTGCATGCATATGTCCAAATACATCAAAATGTATATATTAAATATGTGTAATTTTTTGTATATAAATTAGGCCTTAATAAAGCTTTAAAAAGTCAAAAAAAATTAAAAAGAATCACATTGTTAGGTTGGAATTTAAAAGTCACCCATTTCTTTATGGAAATTTTCCCTTTGCCCCAGCTTGGATAGACCTGGAGAACATTATGCTAAGTGAAATAAAAATAAGCCAATCAGAAAAAGACAAATGCCATAGGATTTCATTCAAATGTGGAATCTAATGAACTAAATAGCAAAATAGAGACTCATATATAGAGAGCAAGGTAACAACTATGGGGGGGTCTAGCAAAAAAGAAAAAGGGCTCATGGGCATAGACAAAATTGTGGTGATTGTGGTGGTGAAGGGTGTACAAAGGGGACAAATAGCAATGGAAAAATAAAACAAGAGGAAATTCCAAAAAAAAATCATCTTGTCTAACAATCCATTTGATTATCATATGACTTTTATAGCATCCTTAAAATTCCTCACCCAGCTTTATTTGAAAACTCCATCATAGGACACTCACCACTTTGTGAGGTGCTCAATTTTATCTTAGTATAGCACAAGAATTGCTTTCCATATTAAGTAAAATTAAGCAGCTCTGATAATTTTATCCATGACCCCTGTTCTATCATTTGTTACCAATCACAAAAAGTGAAGTCCATGAGATGACAGATACTATGATTAAAACAGAAATCATGAGTGAAAGACAGAAGTTAGCCTTTGGGAGAAGATTACGCAAAATCAGAGAAAGGCATAAACCGAATAAGTAAGTAGGGTAATTTGCTGGTACGCAAATCTTTTTTTAATGAATGATAAAAAATAATGGGACCAAAAAGATAGCTTAAAAACAAACCCCTGGTTGATATAAATTCACTTATGAATATAGCTTATGTCTGTTTGAAACACTATTATAATGAAAAACAAACTTCATAATTATACCATCATCCAGAGCATATTTCTCCACCTTGGTCATTGTCTTATCATTTTAAGCATTATTAAATGCCTTTCTTAATGTACTTAAAACAAGTGTAAGACAATAAATTATTATTCTGTTGTGTGTGTATATCTTACATCATGTTAAAATATAACAGAGAGAAAAGCATGAACTCTAAGTTCAGATGTTATGGGTTTGAATACCAGATCTCAAACTTATCAGCTGTGTGATCTCAGGCATATTACTTAATTTCTCTGTGCTCTGATGTCTTCATCCATAACATGAGGACGATAATAACAGATTCTACCATGTGAATATTAATGCATATAAAATGATATTATAGAACATTTTTTTACTATCCAAAGAGATTCAAATATATATTGCTAACTTTTCAATTTTATGAGGCAGTTAAAGAACACATTAATTACTCCAACTTAAAAGTAAGAAAACATGTCACATGGATTGTTAATATCAGAATTAGGCCTAGAAACTATTGTATTTTATATATTTTTTCTGGTGAATATGCTGGATTTAATAACAGTAATTGTAACCAAAACTATTTTATAAATTAATTTGAAATATTTCAGGATGGACATACCGTTATTCCACTGCAGTTTCTTTCATATTTTTCCATTTCCTAAACAGGCTACAGTAAGAAAAATATGTTTCACAGAATAGTTAGCCTTCAAGTGAAGTTACAATTTATCTTTATTCACCTTTCTTCTATTTTTATTCAATGAAAACATCTTAAAACCTAAGCTACTTCTAAACAGTAAATTAGAAAGCTTAAAAGAACATTGACATTTTCTAGCACCATTTGGTGAATTGGGTAAGCAATTTTTCTAAGTGCTACTAGAGTAAAGATGCCTTTTTTCCAGAGATAATCTGTTTGTTTAGAAATACAATGCTTTTCAGTGCATATATTTGGAAAGCAAAGGGAAAATAGGCTATATAAACATTGTATTTTTATTGTTATTGAATTTAACCTTGTATTTAAGAACCAATTAGAGATTTTGAGAGAAATGGTTATGAACAAGATGGAATAGACATATGTCTTATTCCTCCCATTAAGTACAGTTATAAAAACCCTGGATATTATATATAAGACAAGCATGAGAAGACTCTTCAAGGATAAGAAAATAAAGTAAAGTAATTAGGGAACTAGTAATCTAGAGGACAACTCTATGGAGATAACCATGGATTTTTTTTCTTATCTTTTGTATTCCAGACTGGATACTAAAGAATGCAGTAGCCCAAGAATCAGCTGTTTTTAATTTGTTTGCTTATTTGTTTGTTTTATGCGACAGGGGAAAAATTCAACAAAAGCCTATTCTCAATATCTAAAGAAACGTGAATAGAGGAGCTTAGTTAGATAGAGAAAACATTGATATGATAGCCATCTTATTGTAGTCAAACAACAGAAAAATATAGCACTACTCCTAATTACTCAGCAAACACAAAAAGGGAGAATGCAATTCTGCCTTTGCTCTCACATGAAGAGGCAAACATCTCCTTCCCCATACCATCAACTAGGGTGGTATCAGAAGGGAACTGCTATTGAGATGGATCTTTCATTGCTGCCAGTTGGTAACTTGGCACCCTTCCTTCTTAGAATCAGTGGAGAAGATGCAGAGAACCTGGACTTCCACACTGCAGTTGGCAGTATGGAAGAAGCCTTCCAAGCCAATGTGATGTCAGAAGAGGTATAACGCAAGCTATAACATGCACCACAAATAAACAGTAGTGAGACTATATCTCTTCAGTGAAAATTAAGGCCATGTAGCAAACAATGAAAATTTCCCTCTCATCTAACAAGACAGTGTGATCAGCAGCCTAGTTCAGTACCCGAAATTTCAACCTCACCTAGCAGTAATGAGGTGCTCCTCCAATACTGGAGTATATTGAGGGTATATGAATAATATGAATTTTTCATTTTCACCTAAAAATGAGGAGGTGACAGCCCCCCCCTTCCTTAGACAGTTTTATTCTATATCAGATCTGTTAACACAGGTTTTACATAAGATATGCATTTCGTGGCATAATATCCAAAATATCCAGGATATAATAAAACCACTTGTCATACAAAGAGCCAATCTCAACTTGAATGAGGAAAGGCATTTATAAGATGCTTTGAACAATAATAATAATACAAATACTTACATTGTCTGATCATTTTAACTCAGTTATAAAATGCTTCAATGAACAATATAAACAATATTGAAAATAACAAAAGCAAACATCAACAAAAATATACCAGCATATAAGTAGAAGATATAAAGAAAAAAATGTATATTTTAGAACTGAAAAATACACTAACCAAGCTAAAACAACTCAACAACACAATACAGAGAACCCAAGAAAGAGTAAACAAAGATAGAACAATACAAATTAAACAATATGAACAACATAGAGAAAATGTTTTTAAATAGTACCAACCAGCAACCAGAAAATGAGTAAGTTCTGGAGATCTAACGCACTGCATAGCAATTATTGTAAACAATAGTGCAGTATAGACTTTAAAATTGCTAAGAGACTAGATCATTGTTTTGCTTTTTACTTTTATTTTTTATAATTTTTTTATTGTTCAAGTACAGTTGTCTCCCTCTTCCCCCCAACACTCCCCACCTCCCCACTCATCCCCACCTCCAACCCTGGGTCCTATCCTCATGCATAGCCTTCTCCATGTGTCCTTTATACATGTTCCTCTATGACCCTCCTCTTCTTTCCCCTGTTATCCCCCACCCCCCTCCCCTCTGGTCACTGTCAGTTTGTTCTTTATTTCAATGCCTTTGGTTACATTTTGTTTGCTTCTTTGTCTTCTCGATTAGGTTCCACTTATAGGTGAGATCCTATGGTATTTGTCTTTCACTACCTGGCTTATTTCATTTAGCATAATTCTCTCTAGTTCCATCCATGCTATTGTGAAGCTCCTTCTTTTTTTCTGACAAGTGATATTCCATTGTGTAAATATACCACTGTTTTTTGATTGAGTGATTTACTGATGGGGACTTAGGTTGTTTTCAGCACTTGGTTATTGTAGATAATGCTGCTATGAACATTCAGGTGCACAGGTTCTATTGAATTGGTGTTTCAGGGTTCTTAGGGTATAATCCCAGCAGTGGAATTTCTGGGTCAAAATTCAGTTTCACTTTTTGGTATCTGAGGAATTTTTATACTGTTTTCCACAGCAGCTGCACCAGTCTGCACTCCCACCAACAGTGCACTAGTGTTCCCTTTTCTCCATATCCTTGTCAGCACTTGTTTGTTCATTTGCTTATGGTGGCCATTCTGACTGGTGTTAAGTGGTATCTCATTGTGATTTTAATTTGCATCTCTTTGATGGCTAGTGATGCTGAGCATCCTCAAATATGTCTATGGGCCCCGTGCATGTCATCCTTGGAGAAGGGTCTGTTCGGGGTCTTTGTCCATTTCTTTATTGGATTGCTTGTCTTCCTGGTGTGGAGTTGTGTGAGTCCTTTATATATTCTCATAATCAAACCCTTGTCTGAGGTATCACTGGCAAATATATTTTCCCATATGGTTGGTTCCCTTTGATTTCACTTATGTTTTCTTTAGCCATGCAGAAGCTTTTTATTTTGATGAGGTCTTATTTGTTTATTCTTTCCTTTATGTCTCTTGCTTCTTCATGGGGACATATTGGTGAAAATATTGCTGTGTGGATTATCTGAGATTGTCCTGCCTATGTTCTCCTCTAGGACTTTTATGGTATCGTGACTAGATCTTAAATGTTCTTACTACAAACATGTGATAGAGATGTTTGCTAACCCATAATCATGTTTTATTATATAAATGTATCAAATCAATGTCTTGCACACCTGAAATTTACACAATATTATTATGTCAAATATATCTTAACATAAACTAATACATATATAAGAAACATGTAATTCATATGAAAATAATTTGACATAAAAAGGATGAATCTATCAAGAAAACCTAACAATTATAAATATGTAGCAAACAGGCTGAAAATTTACATAACTGAAGATACAAGTGAAAAATTCTTAAATAATATTTTAAAATTTTAAAACTCTATTCTTTAATTTAATACCTATTGTATGTTTTCCATTGCCGTTTAGCCCCCTCCTATTTTTAATAATGATTAAAACAACTAGGTAGATCAACAAGAGAATGAAATACTTAAATGAACCTATAACCAACTAGACCTATTTTCACTTCACATAACAACAACAGAAAACACACAGACATTATTATCAAGTGTACATAGAACTGTCTACATGATTTACTATATGTTAGGCTATAAAGCAAGTCTCAGTAGATTTAGGAGAAGGGAAATAATACAAATTATGTTTTCTAACCACAAAGAAATAAAATTAGAAATGAATAACCAAGAAACTTACCAATGTGTGGAAATTTAAGAACACATTCTTCAATAACTCATGGGTCAAAGAACAAATCTCAGAGTAAACCACAAAATATTTTCAAATAAGTAAAATAGAATTACTGTGTACAAAAAAATGTATCAGATGCACCAGAGGGCACTGCTCAGAAGAGCATTTGTAGCTGTAAAAACATATATTTAAAAACAACAAATATCTAAAATTAATAGCAGTATCCAATGTATGATACTAAAAAGGAAGAACAAAGTAGACACAAATCAAGTAAATAGAAGAAAATAATAAAGGTTACAGGAGAAATAAAATATAGAGAAAATAGAAAAAAGTATAAAGCAAAATTTGATTTTCCAAAAGTGTAGCAAACTTGACAAAACAGTAAAAAAATACTATGAAAAAATGTATATCATTATATAATATAACTTAGATAAAATGAACAAATACTAGAAACACACAAATTACTAAAACTAAGTCAAGAGATAAAAATAAATCTGAGTAGACCTATAACAATTAGAGACAGTAGATTAGAAATTTAGAAGCTCCCACAAAAAAAAAGTGTAGAATAGAAGGTTTTACTGATTAATTTTATCAAATGTTTTAAAAAATGTTAACAATCTTTTGCAAACTCTCCCAAAAATTGTCAAAATATGACAAAGATATCAAAAGAAAACTATAGACCAATATATTTCATTAATATACATACAAAAAATCTTCAACAAAATATGAGTAAATAAAATTCAATAACATGAAAATGATTACACGACAGGACAAAATACTTTTTTTCCTATGAATGCAAGGTTGATATCACATTTGAAAATTAACCAATGTAATGTATTATACCATATTAAGAGAATAGAGGACAAACCCCACTTAAGTCAATAGATGAAGAAAAGGCATTTAACAAACTTCAACAAACTTTTATGATTAAAAAAAGTTCAAAAATACTGGGAGACTATGAATAGAAGGGAGCTGCCTCAAATTGATAAAGGACATCTACAAAAATCCCAGAACTAACATCATTCTTAGTTGAGAAAGACTGAATGCCCTTTCTCTAAGTTAAAAAAAAAAAGATATTCATTTTTGGCATACATTTTCAGCATTGTACTTGCAGATCTATCTAGCTAGAACAATTAGGTAAGAAAAATAAATTTATCTTTAGATAGATAATATATAAAATATGTGATATATATTTCAATATGTAAAATTGTATTTACACTAGCAGTTAACATAAAATGAAATTATAATAATTAAACTTACAATGACAAAAATAGAAATAAATTTAACAAAAGAAGTATAAACTTGTACATTTAAAACTCAACCATATCTTTGAAAGAGACTTTGCACAGATGTAAATAAAAGTACATTCTCTATTCATGAATAAGAACAGTTACATTTTAAAGATAGCAATACTCCCAAATTGATATACAAATTTAACGTACTCTGTGTCAAAAACCCAGCTTCCTACTCAGAAAGTGACCACCTTATCCTAAAATTCATAAGACAATTTAATGTACACAGAGTAGCCAAAACTACCATGTGAAATGACATAGTTGGTGAAATCACCATGTGATTTAATGACTTACTACATTGTTACAGTAATGAAGACTATGAGGTATTGGATACAAATAGGTATACAACTCAAAGGAATTGAATTGAGAGTACAGAAATAAACATATTTACAGCCAACTGATTTTAAAAAATTATTGTTATTCAATTACAGTTGTCCCCATTTTTCCCTTACTCTCCCCCACCCTACCCAACCCCACCTACCATATTCAATCCTCCTTCCCTTGTCTTTGTCCATGGGTCCTATATACATTTTCTTGATGACCCTTCCCCTTCTTTGCCCTGTTACCCCCTCCCCACTCCACTCTGGTTACTCTTGGTTTGTTCTTTAATTCCAAGTCTCTGGCTCTATTTTGTTCGCTTATGGGCTTTGTTGATTAGGTTCCACCTATAAGTGACATCATATGGTATTTGTCTTTCACTGCTTAGCTTATTTAAATTAGCATAATGCTCTCCAGTTCAATCCATGTTGTTGTGAAGGGTAGGAGCTCCTTCTTTCTGTTGTGCAGTATTCCATTGTGTAAATGTACCACAATATTTTGATCCACTCATTTACTGATGGGCACTTTGTCTGTTTCTTGCCCTTGGTTACTGTAAATAATGCTGCTGTGAACATAGGGGTGCATAGATGCTTTTGAATTGGTGCTTCAGGATTCTTAGGGTATAATTCTGGTACTGGAATTGCCAGGTCAAAAGGCAATTGATTTTTAAAAGTGTGCCAAGACAATTTAATAAAGAAGGAGTAATTTTTTCAACAAATGGTGTTAGGGCAACAGGATATTCACACACTATAGAATGGAGCTGAACTACTTTATATATAAAAATTAACTAAAAATAGATGACAGACCTAAATGTGAGAACTAAAACTCCTAGAAGGAAACATTGAAGTAAATATTTATGACCTCGTAGTAGGCAATAGTTTCTTAGATATAATACCGTAAGCACAAGTGACAAGAGAAAAAATCACAAATGAGACTTCGTCAAAATTTAAAATTTTGCGTTTAAAAAAACTTCATCTATAAAGTAAAAATTCAACCCATATAATGGGAAAATATTGTCAAATCTTATATCTGGTAAGGAACATGTATACAGAATGTATAAAGAGTTTTACAATTCAATAGAAAGTTAACTAGGTTTAAATAGTAGGAAAAGTGTTTGCCTATTGAAGAAATTAAGACATTACTCCAAGGAAGGTACATGAGACAACCAGCACATGTAAAGATCTTCAATATTATTGGTCAAATGAAAACATATAAAACCCACAATAAGATACCATTCCACATCCACTAAGATGGCAAAATGAAAAGAAGAAAGAAAGAAAGAAAGAAAGAAAGAAAGAAAGAAAGAAAGAAAGAAAGAAAGAAAGAAAGAAAAGAAAGAAAAGAAAGAAAGAGGCAATAAATAGTATTGGCAAAAGTGTAGAGAAATTGGAGCCTTCATACATTGTTGGTGGGAATGTGAAATGGTACCAAATTAGTGGAAAACAGTTGGATGATTCCTCAAAAAGATAGTGATTTATTAAACAACCCAGCAATTTTGCTCCTCTGCATATAAACTGTGCATCCACACAAAAACTTGCACAATAACCATGGTAGCATTACTTACAATACCCAAAATAATACAAAAACACAAATATCTATCATTGCTGAATAGATATAGAAAAAGATGGTGTATTCATACAATGGAATGCTACATGGCAAGAAAAATTAAGTTCCGGTATATGCTACAATATAGATTGTAAACATTATGTTCAGTGAAGGAAGTTAGGAACAGAAGTAAAATTATAAAATTGCACTTATATAAAATGTCCAGAATTAGAAAATGCAGAGACAGAAAGTAAATTGCAGGCATACCTCATTTTACTGAACTTTGCAGATATTGAGAATTTTGCAAATTGAGGTTTGTTGTAACCTCAATTGTGTCGAGCTCACCTATTGGTGCCAATCTCTTTAAAAGCATTTGCTCAATTTGTGTCTGTGTCACATTTTCATAATTCTCACAGTATACCAAACATCTTCATTACTATTATTATATCTGTTATGGTGATGCTCTGTGATTGGTAATCTGTGATGTTACAGCTATAATCATTTGGGGGCACCAAAATTACACCCATATAAGGCAGGAAACTTAACTGATCAATGCTGTGTGTGTTCTCACTGTTCCAGGGACTGGAAGTTCCCCTGTATCTCTCCCTCTCCTCTGTCCTCCTTATTATCTGAGACACAGTATTATTGAAATTATGTCAATTAATATCTCTAAAATGACTTCTAAGTGTTCACGTGAAGAATTACATGTATCACATTTTAAATCAAAATCTAAAAGTAATTAAGCTTAGTGAAGAAGGCATGTTGAAAGCCAAGATATGAATATGATATGCAAAACCTATGGAACAGGCAACAATGTGGTGAAGACCAGGCAGGGGGGGGTTTGGTGGAGGGAGGAAAATTTGTGGGGAGAGAAATGGGGGACATCTGTAATAGTGTCGACAATTAAAAAATAAAAATAAATTTAAAAATAAAAAAGAAAGCCAAGATATCTTGAAATCTAGGCTTTTGTTGAGAACAGTCAAGTTGTAAATGCAGAGGAAAAGTTCTTGAAGAAATTAAAAGTGCTACTACAGTGAACACAAACGATAAGAAATTGAAACAAGCTTATTACTGATATGATGATTTAGTAATCTGGATAGAAAATAAAAAAATCAAACTAGCCATAATATTCCCTTAATCCAAAACCAAATTCAGAGCAAGCTCCTAACTTTCTTTGATTTTCTAAAGACTGAGAGAGACCAGGAAGCTGCAGGAGAAAATTTTGAAGTTAGCAGATGCTGGTTGGCTTCAAAGCTTCACAGTACAAACTGACTCTCTTGTTAGGGACTGATGGAACTGGTGACTTTAAGTTGAAGCCAAAGCTAATTTATTATTCAAAAAATCCTAGGACCCTTAATAATGTGGCTAGATCTACTCTACTGATACTCTATAAATAAAACAGCAAAGCCTGGATGGCACCATATCTCTTTACAGTGTGGGCAACTGAATATTTTAAGCTCACTGTTGAGACCTAATGCTCAAGGAAAAAAAAAAAGATTCCTTTCAATTTCCCATTGACAATGTACCTGGTCACCGAAGAGTTCTGATGAACATGTATAACAACATTAATATTATTTTATGCCCCCAAACACAACATAGCATTCTGTTGCCCATGGATTAAGTAGTAATTTTGACTTTCAAGTCTTCTTATTTCAGAAATACATTTTTGTAAGGTTATAGCTACCATAGACAGTCTTTCCTTTGATGAATCTGGACAAAGTAAATTGAAAATGTTATGGAAAGAATTAGCCATAATAGATGCAATTAACAGCATTAGTTATTCATGGGAACAGGTCAAAATATCAGCATTAACAGGAGTTTGAAAGAAATTGATTCCAACCCTCAAGAATGACTTCGAGGCTGTTCAAAACTTCAGTGGGGAAAATAATTGGATGTGATGGAAATAGCATGAGAACTAGAATTAGAAATGGAGCCTGGATATGTGACTAAATTGCTGTAATCTCAATATAAATCTTCAAGGGATGAGAATTTGCTTCTTATGGATGAGCATGAAAAATGGTGTCTTGAGATGTTGGTGAAGATGCTCTGAAGACGTTGAAATAACAAAGGATTTAGAATATTATGTAGTTATTTGACAAAGCATCATCAGGTTTTAAGACAATTAATTGTAATTTTGAAAGAAGTGCTACTGGGGGCAAGATATTATAAAAAATATTGTATGCAATAGAGAAGTTATTAATGAAAGGAAGAGTCAATTAATGTAGCAAATTTTATTGTTGTCTTATTTTAAGAAATTGCCAGAGCCACACCAATCTCAGCATCCACCACCCTGATTAGTTAGCAATCATCAACATTAAGGCAATATCCTCCTCCAGCAAAAACATTATGGCTCATTGAAGGCTCAGTTAATGGTTAGCGTTTTTTTAGCAGTAAGTATTTTTAATTAAGGTATTTACATTGTTTTTGAGAGATAATGCTATTGCAGACTTAATAGACTACAGCATAGTATAAATATAACTTTTATGTGCTCTGGAAAACCCTGCCCCCCAATTGTATGCCTTGCTTTATTGCCGTATTTGCTTTATTGCTGTGGTCTGGAACCAAACCCACAGTATACCTGACATCCCTGTATTGGCTGCCATGGGCTCAGGTAAGGGGTAATTAATTATGGAGTGGCCTATGACACTGGACATGCACCATTTTAACCAGCATTCCACCACAAGAAATTTATCTGTAACAGTACAATAAACCCAAAAGATTGATTTGTGCTTAATTTATTGGTCAAATTAGGATATAAAAAGTGCAAAGTAGCAAACAGAGAATGAATTGCCTTTTCCAATAATAGTGTAAGGTAAAGCCCCCACAGGCTTTCACCAATAAAAGCACCAAATCACTGCATAAATAAAAAAAACAGAGTCCAGGCATCTGTACCATAGAGGACAATACCTATTCCAGGTCACAACATAATAATCAATAATATAGATTACATTTAGTCAGGCAAACATTTTCAAGTTTTTCACCTTTCCTTCCTCTTCACACTGAACCTTGAGTAAACAGAAGTAGCAGATCAAGTTGTGGAAGAGGAGAAACAGGAGTATTAGATAAAGGGCATTTCATCTCTTCACTTTAAGCTTTTGAACCTGATTCAGGGTAAGATCTCTCTGTGATGAAATACAGATTAATTTAATTGTGAGGTTTAAGCTTTTTATTCAGATTACATTGGACTTCCTAATATATGTAAGCCTGTGTTAAAACCTGAAATTTATTAGGTAAGTTAGGTGATCATCTGAAGAAATTGTGCAGGGATGGAGATCTTATTAAATGGGTCTACAAAAAAATACAAAAAAATAAATATTTGATTATTTTACTTCACTTCATCTTATTAATAAATTATTCTCCTGTTATATATTTTGAAACATTTCAAAAGTAAGTGTAAGGAATTATTTTAAACAAAACTACAATATGCTAAGTCTACTCAACTATTATTTTCTATTTTTAAAGTTATTTAATTGATTGGGAAAATGATATATCTATGACGAAGTTCTTCTATGAATATTATAAATACTTAGAAGCAGGCTTTACTGAATAAAAATGATATTGATTGCCCAAATGTGTACCAACTATATTTTTGGACAAGTGATTTCTATCTTTATTTTCTTAGAAATAATAAATTAAAAGATAATGCTGTTTGGGAACAAAATTATATATGATCCATAGAGAATCAACTATAAAACATTTATCTGGAGTTATTCTAAATTAAGTATCAGATTATATTTTTTAAACTATTTTTTTAAGATTTCAATCCTATAAGAAAATAACACATACATTGAATGATCAAGTTAATTTATTTGTAAGAGTGAAGACAGATAGCATGTTTTCTGATCAAATATATGTGCAAATATTTACATATAAAATGTGTTCTCAAAATTAATGCATTATGACAATTACCTTTTATGTTATCTGTCTCCGCTTAATAGACTGAGCACCTTTGGAACAGTTCCTGTGAACTATTAATTTCTTCATACCTCTCACATTGCCTACCAGGGATGTCCAACCTGTGGCCCGCGGGCCACTTGCAGCCCAGGATTGTTGCGAATGCAGCCCAACACAAAATAGTAAATTTACTTAAAGCGCTATGAGATTTTTTTTTTGTGATTACATGTCACAACGTATTTAATGTGTGGCCTAAATCCAACTCTTCTTCTTTCAGTGTGGCCCAGAGACACCAATCGTTGGACATCCCTGGGCCTAGATCCTGGCAAATGGTGCGATCCACAGGAATGATTTGAAATGGATGGATGCGTAGATGAGCTTAGAGACAAGAACCAGAGTGGTACAAATATCAGGAAAATTCCATTTTAAGAGAATTCCAAACCTTTAACTTACTTATAAGCCCATATCCTTGTAAGAGCAAGGATTATATTTCAGTGATCATTGTATTCACTTGCTTATCTAGCACTATGCTGTGAATATAGAAAGTCCCCCATAATGGTCTATGCATTGTGTTAAATTCAGTGGAGCAAATGCAGTACAGGTGTGTTCTGATCCCTATAACTCACATTGCTCTTTGAGTAGAATGCTCTATTGTTATGCTAGCTGGAGCTCTTCTAGGGTTTCACCCAGGTAAACACACCAGGGGGAAATAAAACAAAAGAGTGGAAGCCAGAGTCATTGTGGCCAGCAGAATTCAGGTTGTGATCTTTTCCACTTCTTGCACCATTCTCACTTCATAGCACATTCAGAGGCTATAAATAGCATCCTAAATGTTTTCATTGTGAATACCGCCACACAAATAAACCAGGTGCTTTTAGATTCCTTAATTATTCCACAACTACTCAGCCTAACTCAGCCTAGCCACAGAGGTTTAAATTGAGAAATAAATGGAATGAATTCTACCACTGTATTTGTCACTAATTCATGGAGACAGAGTCTTTTATGTCTCTGTGTGCCTACTTTTCAACTCACAAAGTAGAGAAACACTGCTTTTCACCCATTTTTTTGCAAATATGTAAGGAAGGTTAACAAGTTTGGAAGTGAACCATTCAACTGTTTTCACACATTTTTTTTCCATTAACTTGATCCTTTATTTTCCTAAATGCTTCCCTAGAACCCGAGAGTGCCCCATGAATACCCTTGGAATAGCTTCCTCATCTAGCAGATTTTGGATCGATTTTTGTGGTATATAATTAGTGAATGGTTTGCATTCAGTATTAATGATTGCCATTCTTGGACCAATGCAAACCTAAAGGAAGTTTCTCTTGGGATTATGCAGATTTTTTCTTTTGTTTTTATATGAAAGGAATAGAATCTAGTAGCAAAACTATGCCTTTGATTAAATCCTACTAATCATACACCTTTTCTCATGGCGATATGATAGTCTACCAAACCACTTACACAAGAAAAACTCAATTTAGCATTGAAAATGAGTGCTGGATGAATGGCAGTGACTCTCTATCCTTATTCCCGCTTTACATCTCAATTCCAGGCTGCTAGAACCACGATATGTTTGTGATAGTGTGGATCCTCTTGTCCATGACCCTTAGAATGCAACATTCCAGTCTGAAAAACTGAAAGAAAAGAGATTAATAGAATTTTTATAGTGCATATTTTCATTGTTGAAGATTTTCACCTCTGGCACAGAAATTGATTTAAATACTGCCATTTGAAATGATGAACTGAATTTAGTTCTACAATAATCACAACTGGCACTTGGAGGAATAATTTTTCACACTATAAAGCATTCTATATTACTTTTAATTTAAGTGGGTACAGCGGCATATTTAGTTGTTTTCTAGAGACTAAATGATAAACAGAAAGAGGTCTACATATTTCTTTAAACTCTCAGGACATTTAGTCCTGGGCTCCTGTTAACTTACAATGTGATGAAAGAGACAGTACTTTGATATCCTGGTATCTCTGAGGGTCTGTAGTTTAAGCCTAGCTTACCCTCCAGGTGAATAGAGTTTATTTCTCTCTAAGAACACACATTCTGTAAGATAACAACTCAGATGCATTACTTTTTTTTGTTGTTCTTGACAGAGCAGTGCAAATATTAGAGACATTTATAGGTGATCATAGATATATGATAGATAGATAGAAAGGTGGATAGACAGATAAATAGGAATACCTTTAACATATCCATGGGAACCAGTCAAATAAAAAGGCTCCTCACATTTCTTAACAAGGGAAGTTTAAATATGTGTGTTTTAAACAATGTCAATTAACCACAAATCACTACTCATGAAACATCTTGCTATAAACTACAATGTATGGAAAAGTGTTTCCTTAGCTAACATTTTACTTAAGTTATATACTCGTTCTATGTTACATGTTTTTCATGTCTTAGAGGTTAGTTATCTAGTAATATGATGTGAGAAATCTAGTAAAAAGTAACTATCTGAATCCAAGAACACAAAATAATTCTCATGAGTTAGCATTTTTCAATTCACAAATCAATCATGGATTTATTAAATGTTGATATTAATAGTATAGTTATATTGGATTACGTTAACTAAGTTGGGTTGTTGCAGTATTTAATATCTAGGCAGATTGTTATGAGTTATCAAATTTACCTTTCCTATTAAAAATAAACATTTGAGAATATTATATTTCCTTTTTTAGACCATATGGTACTTTTCAAGTTTTTCTGATAACACCCCTGCTGTTTGATACAGTGGCTGCACCAATTTATATTCCCATCCACAGTGCAGAAAGATTACAATTTTTCCACATCCTCAGTGACACTAGCCATTTTATTTTAATATAGCCATCATAACTGGTTTGAAGTGATATCTCATGTTTTTTATTTGTATTTCCCTCATTATTAGTGATGTAGAGTGGTTTTTTATATACTTGTTGGATGTTTGTGTGTCTTCTTTGGAAAAATGTCTATTCAAGTCTTTTTGTCCATTTTTTAATCATGGTATTTGTTTATATTTTTTAGTGCAGGAACTTCTTATATATTTTATATATTAACCTTTCATCAGATATGTAGTTTGAAGATATTTTCTCCCATTCTGTAGGTTGTCTTTTCACTCTACTGATTTTTTCCCTCGACTGCACAATAGGGAAATGATGGACAGGCTCTTCAACAAATGGTGTTAGGAAAATTGGATACTCCCTTGCAAAAGAATGAAATTGGACCCGTATTTTACATCATACACAAAAAATCAACTCAGAATGGACTAAGACTTAAAGGTCATACCTGAAACTATTACATTCCTAGAATAAAATATAGGGGGAAAGCTTTATATTCTCAGTCTTGGCAATCATTTCCTAAACATGATAACAAAAGCATAGACAACAAAACAAACATTGTTAAGTGTCATAACTTCACACTAAAAACTTTTGCAGTCAAGAACACTGTATCTCTTATCCGAGGTTTTTATTTCTCTTTGTTATTTTCATGGATTAGACTTAAATAAAATCCCAGAATATATACACGAATGAACTATTAGAAGTAAAGTATGTTATAATACATATTTTTCTTATTTAATCTGAAACACTTGTTCTATGATATTAATAAAACATTACCTATGTAGGTATGCTACAGAGCAGTACTTTACCTCAAATATAGGTGTGTGCACAATTTATTCTTTGTGGTCAGTTTCAAAAATAGTCTAGGGAAGATATTGAATAATTCTCCAACCTTAATGTTAGATGTTGAGCTATTATATATCCATTAAATATTCATAAAGATTAATTATGGGAAAGAAAGATAATGATAGTAGACACCTAATTTTGTTTGAGAGCTCATATGTGGTCTCTTATGAAGATGTGTTATGTAAACTGACACTTGTAAAAATAAGTAAGATTTAGCCAACTAAAAAGTGAATGAAATTGTACTGTAGGCAGATAATGTCAGTGAAGGTATAAAACACGGAAAAGTCCCTGGCATATTCTAGACATTAAAAGATTATTAATATGACTGGAGTATAGAGAATGAAGATCAATAATAGTTTTGAATAAGGTCAGAAAATTAGAGAGGGGCTAGATCCTGAGGGTCCTTGTAGGTCACATTAAAGATTCAATATTTTATCCCTAGATGCACTGGATAGCAATGAACAGGTATTAAGCAGGGAAATGGCATTAATATATATTAGGAGGAATATTAAGAGTTTATCACAATCTACTATCCCAGAGACTCTACTGACTTGAGTTATAATTATAGAGAGGATGTAGGGAAAAATAAAGTAATTCAGGGAACACTATGAATATAGTCATCAAGGTTTAATTGGGTGCAATGGCATATTTAGTTGTTATCTAGAAAGTGAGGACTAATAGATAAATAGAGATAAGAATGGGAAGCATGTAAAACCAGAGACACTGAAATAAAGAATAAACTGGCAGAGACCAGAGGGGAGGAGGGAGAGGGTTAATGGAGAAAATAGGGA